>CAXKVY010013827.1:0-25007 GCA_964058915.1 Tetropium fuscum | reverse complement strand
ATACTCCTTACAGTTATTTCTACTTTATTATCCCAACTTTAAGAATTACTATTATTTTTACTATTTAATTATTTAATCTTCTTTTAGAAAACCTATACACGAGGCTACTGACTCGAGTGCCAAATACGTACTCTCTTTGCATTATTATGCATTACTAAGGAAGTCCCATCACAAAAACAAAACAAACTTCCTTAGTTTCGCATACATTTTCTATAGATACTATCTGCTAACCAATTACGTGTCGCCATGATTTATACCTTTTTACTCTTACACGTTAGATTTACATTTAAAATACTTTACATAGTTATTCAACAATCTTTGCACTATTATATTTACTTCACTCTGATTTTGTACGGATACTTCTATTTTGCTTACGGTCTGTCAACCTTACACTATTCTTTGCCCGTAGATTAAATGATCTGTAAACCTAGTTTAAATTTGATAATTAGTCGAATACCTTGTCGAAACTATTTTTGTTTGTCCTTTTATTTTTCTGGCGAAATTTAAGTTAGCTATTACTATAATTATGATTGACCTATCAACGTATAGTCATTGAGATCATGTGGTGTGGTGCTCTGTCTTTATCTGATTGAGGCACGATATTTTGCTCCCGTACCGTGTTTGTTTGATTTTATATCATAAGGAAAATTTTGTTTGAAATAGAATTATTAGTTGTTAACTTACTTTGTTTAGCTTATTTACTTCTATTATCACTGTTGAATTCTACTTAAAATCTGTAAGAAATTTTGAAAATTTAATTTTAATGAAATTTTCCAACTTTAATTTTTTTTAAATGGATCATTAAACAATATTTTCTCTAGAGTAGAGTGAGTTCAAAATTAGGCGGTCTTTAATTTCTGGTAGATGTCAATAACAAGTTAATTTTAATATTTAAAGTTATTGGTGCAAATATATGAATATACTCTGATTGGTGGAAATGGGCTATACCCTGCAATTCTCAATCAGTACTATTATCATGAATAAGTAGACACAAAGTTAATTTTCAATTATTTTTTAAAATCTATTCTCAGGAAATTATGTTTTATGATGCAAAAAAGTTTTTCTAATTTTGACATGTGACAGTTTTCAAAACTCTTTGACGCCTTACTTTAAAATATGACGCAACTGGTTTTGTAAAGTTCATTTGATAGTAACGAGCTGTCACGCCGTTACAACCTACTGGATTGTTTCTAAACGTATACAATTCAGCTTCTAAACGTATACAATTCAGAGTTTTCTTCTCATAAAATATAAAACTGGTTAAATAAATAGCTATTTTAACAACTTTCATAAATCAAGAAGCAAAACATTTGTAAAACAGAATCTATGCTAAAACCTACGACACTTAATTATCTTAAAATTATTTTAATATCTGGGACATTCAGAGTTCTATTACTATAAAATATAAACGAGAAACATAAATTTTGTGTATATACATACACAAAATATATCGTCAGCAAAGATTACAATAAATGGTTAGGTTGGTTATTACCTTTTTGTTATCAATGTTAATCCAAAATAATCCCTTGACTGCACAGAAAAACACCACTGCACAACACTCTCGTGATGATGCTGCAAACTACAACTGGAATCTAAGATGGCGTCTCACGGCAGCTCCCCACTTTACAGGATTCTGGATCGTTTTGGACTCACCAAACTTGTATATCTTGAACTAGATTACCAAACTCTCATAATCTGCTGCAGCACTTTGCAAATTACAATCCCTGGTTCCTTTTCTTCAGAAATATTTTATCCTTCACGGATATTTGGAAGCATATAGATCTATGACTTCATAGCGATCTATATATTGGTAAAAACTCATAGTAATTCTATTGAATCTGGATACAAATTTTATACGTCGTCGTAATATACGTCGATATACACTTTATACTACTTTTAGGTGTTATACTTTTTGTAGACAAACATTTTCGTGGCTATCGCGTTGAATGCCTTTTACGTTCTCCTTATTTGCATTATTTCCTATCACTAAGGATATGGTTTGTTAAAAACAAAAGCAGAATTTCCTAGTTACCAACATTGTATCGTTTGATTCGACCAATCACAAACATTGTCTAATTTTGATTCTACTTAATTCACAACAAATACGTATTGATGGTACTATTCAAAGTATATCTTGGCTATTTACACTATATAAATCACTTTTCGGTTGTCGGTTTATCGTGCCTCCATTTTACACACCGGTTGTCTCGCTTGACATTTAGCTCTTTCTTCGAGATTTAACTGCCGGTATAATCTCGACTCCCTCATTCGATGTTAGTTTTTGCTTTATAATTTTGTTAACATTGCACCGATTTTGTGGTAATGTTAAAATTATAACTGTTAGTTACTGTGCTATAATATTACATATGACTAACCAATCACAGCGTATATGTTCATAGCAGCTTCACGATTGTCTCTCTTTGCTTTATGCACAAGATTTTTGTTAGCGTCGTTCTTTGCCATTCTCCATAAGCAATATTTAGGTAGGTACTTTATGTATTCCAATGCAATTTTACGTTTAGTTTAGAGCTATTTTCCCACTTACATAAAATTTCAGCTAATAAAATATTTTAATAATATAGTAGATATATAATATACATAGTAATAATAAGTAGATTTTTTTTTAAATATGTGAGAATAACTGACTGAAGTATATAATATGTCTTTATACAACGCTAATAGAGATACAGTGTCCAGTAGCCAAAAGCAACAGTACAGATAACAGGATACCTGCAAAACAAATTGCAAGTGAACAAAAATTATCTTTAAATTCAAATTAATTAATTAACGGCCACCATAAATTCATTTTTGCCGGTGAATATCTGCAGATAAGTTCTCGTCCCGTTCAAATTGCCGACCATAAAACGTTGTACTGCAATTTTTATCTTTGTAATTAACGAAACTTATTCTGTGGCGTGCTCTAAAAGGTCCCTGGTATCTATTTCCATTTAGGAATTATGAGCCTCGGATGATAACTAAACAAACATTTTAATTAGGCATTGTAAATGATACTCATTCCAAGTGAGTATACAGGCACGGGATTTAATCGGAATCTGAAGCGGTAAATAGATAATATCCGATGCAGTAATGAAAAACTAGCAAGGCTCGAATGCGGACTTACATGGCCTGGATTTCAAAGAAAATCAGACACGTCACACGGTCGCGTTGCATCATAAATTGATTTGGTATACGAACATACCAAATCGAAATTAATTTTGAATATTATCCACACATTCACATTGACTGGCACTTTACAAAACTATCAGGTTCTGGTTTATTAAATTTTTACAATAACGATGTCCGGATCGCTGAAACATAATATATGACATATTTGGCAACAACAGATGTTATCAACTAGCGTCAATAGCAGATAAATTAGTTAGTCCTATAATCACATAATCTACCTACTAAATTGCTCGATTAACACGGCAACAAAATTACCATCCATAATAAATAGTGTCCTGCGGGCTGGGGTAGAATGTAGAACTGTAGGCTGGGGTAGAACATGTGCACGTTGAACTTTGGCCAACAGCGTGTGTAAGGGTTTATTACCTGGATATTTGAGATGCATGGGGTTCTTACTGGGTACATTACTATAGTCCGCTTTCGTGGATTATTACCATATTCGCAATATTCGATGGCTATCAATTGTTAGCTCGGTCTGGTGGTAATACTGTTAGATTAATAGGAGTTCAAACAAGTTCAAATGTAATCCTTTAATGCATTTGCTCTTAATTGGCGCCGTAGTAATGGTGTACTCTGGTCATTTACTGTTTTATTCCAAAGATACACGAATGAGGAATCAGAACTAAAAGTCGTAAATATATCCCATTTTGAAATATCAAGAGACTAGATGATGAAAGGCAGACATTTATTAGTAAAATCGTTTCTTTGAGCAGCGGATATTCTTTAGGATAAGTCCTATTTTGGGTCAAATTTATCGTTTAACGCCATTTCTAACCTAAAAATCCTAACTAATAACTACTCAGAAAAAAAAATAAAATATACCCGCTTAAAAATACTGCCAAGCAAACCATGTTATTCGAAGGGTAATTTTTAGGTGGAGAAATGAACATAACACCCAGTTTGCCTACATTATTTCATTGGTGTGTGTGCAGGTAGTTACAAAAATTCAAGCCGTCAAGAAAAAATTCACATTATCGAGCAAAATGTGTTTAATCCTTAAGGTAAGTTGGTGTTCACTTATTTATTTAAGTGATAAGATAGTAACTTCTTTTTATTAAATTTGCATGAACTAAATTTCTATTATCGTAACGAATTTTGCCCGAAATATTAAATATGCTTTGATTTTCTCTAGCAAAATCTATAATATAATGGAGTTACGCGTTTTTCTTACTACGCCAACGACTTGTTACACGATAATTTGGGATGGTAGAAATATATGAGATATTTATAGACAATGATGGAAAGAGATAGTTTAATAGTTAGTTGTAATGCTAATGATTTTGAAGATACTTTAATTATCTTATATTCTGTTTTGTAGATTTATGTTGAATGGGCGCCCGTTCACTATGCCAGTGGAAAATTTGAATTTATTATTGATTTGTATGTGTCAATATTATAATTATATAAATAAAATGAAACACTCTTATAATTTTCATACTTTAAATTTTAAATTAGAGCATGGAAACACTTGACCTCAAGTTGAGTTCAAAATAGACTTATAAAACCAAATTGGTACTAAAGGGTCCGCCAATAGGGACGCTCGATCTTTGACAGCTCATGGCGGCCATGTTGTTTGTGGTAGAGTTGGCAAACGTAGTTGTTATTATTCAGTGTATCTTCACAAATCACCATGAACCAATTCAGCCGCGAGCAACATGTGCAAATCGTTAAAACTTATTACGAAAATCATTCATCGGTTCGAGCAACGTTCCGCGCGCTCCGCCAATTTTACGGTGCAATTGATCGTCCTGCTGAGTCGACTATCCGTCGTTTGATAAACAATTTCGAGGCAACCGGTTCGGTGAACAATCAGCCAACACCGACGCGTCGTCGAAACGTCCGATCTGCCCAGAATGTCGCCGCTGTGCGCTATAGTGTGCGTGAAAATCCGCGACAGTCAATTTCACGTCGCGCACAGGAACTCCGCCTTTCGGAAACATCACTTCGCCGAATCTTGCATCTGGATTTGGGCATGCATCCGTACAAGATCCAGCTGACACAAGAGCTCAAAATAAACGACCATAGACAGCGCCGTATCTTCGCTGATTGGGCTTTAGAGCAGTTGGAAGTCGACCCCGATTTTGGTCGCAAAATCATCTTCAGCGATGAGGCACATTTTTGGTTAAATGGGAATGTCAACAAGCAGAATTGCCGTTATTGGGCCGAGAACAATCCACAGGAGGTCCACCAGGTCGCAATGCACCCAGCAAAGGTAACTGTTTGGTGTGGATTTTGGGCCGGAGGCATCATCGGGCCGTATTTCTTCGAGAACGACGATGGTGTGTCCATCACGGTAAACGGCGAACGATACAGATCCATGATAACGAACTTTTTCTGGCATGAAATCGACAATATGGATGTCGAGGATATGTGGTTTCAGCAGGACGGCGCTACGAGCCACACAGCGCGCGCCACAATGGATCTTCTGCACGAGCGCTTCGGAGGAATGGTTATCTCGCGCGGAGGCGACATCAACTGGCCACCGAGATCGTGCGATTTAACCCCACTAGACTATTTCTTGTGGGGTTTTCTTAAATCACAGGTCTACGCAAACCAACCACAAAACACTGATGCCCTCAAAGTCAACATACGCCACGCCATCGATGAAATACAGCCCGATTTGTGCGCCAGAGTCATTGAAAATTGGACTTCTCGTATGCGCGCCACCCAGCGAAGCCGAGGTGGACATTTGACCGATATTATTTTCCATACATAATGCCTTCGAATACTCTTTCAAACAAAAAATAAATTTCATTTATACCTCTCACACAACTTGCTTTATTTCATTTTAAAGATCGAGCGCGCTTATTGGCGGACCCTTTATATACTTTTTAAGATTATAAATTTCATTTTATGCTAAAGAAAATCTAATTTCTCGATACTACAATATTTCAAAGATTATTTAACATCTGAATTCTTTATTCATATTGATTTTATTCTGGAAAAGGGGGAAAGATTGGTTTACATTTAACTATACATCTATTTATTAACAATATTTATACTTTGACGGTGATTCAACGACATTGAACAAAAAACAAAAAATAGCCTGAGACAACCTATCATATATTGGATTACTAAAAACACGGGATATCAAATCCTTAACTAACAATGTGAGACACATATTTAGAAATAAGCAATATTTTTGTCTGTTATAACAATGGACCACCAATATTCAATAACTATATAAACCACTATAGCTATATAGGATAAACTCTAGACATCCAATTACTGCTTGGATAAACCACAATTAATTAAAATTCACAAATTTACTGTACATAATACCTTGGACACACGTGTAATTATAATCATGCCCAAATTTTAATAATTGATTTGAATTTTACTCTATAAATTCTTAGTTATCTCAGAGATATATTTTAACCTGGCTACCGTTTTTAAGTGCCTTTACGAACCCTTAGCAATATAATATATTGTTAAGGCAGTCTCTTCACAGAAACAAACACTTCCTTAGTTACTCGTATTTCCATATACATTGTAAACTGTCAACCAATCACGTAATGTTAATATTTATGCTTTCTATATTCTCGCTATAATAGATTATGATTTAAAATACTGCACATATTAATTTTGCAATCTTTGAATGGTTATTTCATATTTATGAATAATTAGCAATAGTTTAATAAGTTTTTATACATGATAAAATATGTCGAAACTATTATTATTGTAATTATATTTTTGTGGCGATTTTTAATTTAGTTATCAGATCACGGGGTGATATGCACTGTCTTTGTTGACTAGGCATGTAATTTTTTCCCACAACGTCTTTGCCTGTCGCATGCGGTTTGATTTCTTTTCTTCGTAGATAGGACTTTATAATTAAACGCGTTTTAAGGATTATTTTTGGGCTATTTTCTCACTTCCTTTATATATATATATATATATATATATATATATATATATATATATATATATATATATATATATATATATATATATATATATATATATATATATATATATATATATATATATATATATATATATATATATATATATATATATATATATATATATATATATATATATATATATATATATATATATATATATATATATATATATATATATATATATATATATATATATATATATATATATATATATATATATATATATATATATATATATATATATATATATATATATATATATATATATATATATATATATATATATATTATATATATATATATATATATATATATATATATATATATTGCAAGTTGGACATCAACTGAACTGCTTGCAGCCGATATTAGTTTATCTATGTAAAATAGTCATTTATCGATGTTTCCGCGCTCTTCTAGAACAGCCCTCGATGTTTGGAGAAAGTTCTCCCCTATGCTTCTCCCGCCAGTGGAAACCTCAAGGCAAATTCGTCATACGGTGACGTCATCTGATAGGTATGCGTGAAGAAATTTAAACACCTTGTATATTTTAAATATTACTATCTTATTCACATCGTGAGAATTGAAAATGTGAGGCGATTAAAAGTAAAGATATATTAGATGACTTATCTCAATATCCGCATTCTAATTTGGATTACCGTGGATATCATTTACTCTAATGGTTGGTATAGACTAGAAATATCCTACAAATCAGCAACTAAATAATTGATAAACCTACTGCGCCTAATATTTCAATACTGGCTGTGATGGGCCTATACAAGTAAACAACAAACAAGAAGTGACAGATATATGGATAAATTTACGTAATAAATTAATAAACCCCTTGTTTGTTTACATGATTTGTGTGGTCGGAATATCGTGTCCTAAGTTAACCAAATTGAAATTTAGTTTAGTAGAATTTGTAGGCACATCAACAAAATTCATATTCATACTGAAAATTCCATGGGCAAATTAATTATAGATATTTACTAGACTAGTGAGTTATATTACATATAGGTAAGCCAGGCAAAAAAAAATTAGTCCGCAAGCCTGAAGGCAAGTGGATATTTCGAGTGATATTTTGCAAGAAGCCAATATAATTCCAAAATAGCAAGTTAGCCAATCTAATTCCAGAAAAGTCCAAAACAACCTATTTTAAAGAATATCTACAATTTGAAATGGAATGAAAAATAGAGGAGTTAGTGCTATAAACGAAGAAGTGCTTTTCGCATACTTTCCTCATTTGAGTAAACAAATTGCACCTTCTTCGATGTGGACTTAAACGATGTGGGCTTTTAGTTTACTAAAAGTAAACAGAAAGTTTGATATCACAAGATATGGAAAACTTGTGGCATACTTAAAAGGCCGATGAAGAAATTTCAAACCCAAAGGTCCAAATTTTGGAAAGAGCAGATATCGAAAAATATTTGTTGGATGCCCCTGATGATCAGCATCTTATGTCAAAGGTAGGTGTTTATTATAATGCTCTTGCTTTGATGTATTTAATTGTTTCGGTTTTTTAGGTTGCATTGATATTGGGATATTATATTGATAATAAATTGTCGTTTCAGTGAACTGACCTAGTTAAGCGTCGATTATATAACAGATAAAGAACAATATCTATATATACTCGTATCTATACCAGATACTAAGACGAATAAAGATGTTTCACAGTTTTAAATGAAGGATTTCCGGCAAACCTACTTTAATTGATTAGGACATATGTGTCTTTAGGACTGCAAAATATGTCTCATAAAATATATATTCAAAGGGGAAAGTCTACTACTCAAGTGTTCAATACGTTAGATCAAAAAAGGTCTCAAAACTCTGGTTATTTGTAATTGCCAGATGAAGATTTATGTACTGGCCATATTATGTTTAATAACGAGATATTATCCAATTAAATACTTGACCAAACTACGGTGGCAAATAATATCTAGGACCCAAGAACCATATAGTAGGGATCAGTAAGATCGAGCGAATCTGTTCGCCTGACTGGCCTCTTGTCTTGAGATATCATAAATTAAAAACAGACATTGTTGCATCCCGCAGCTACTTTTTAATAAAATAATTCCATTACCCTTATAAGATATTAATGAAGAAGAATTTGTATGCGATGAATCGTATAATGCAGATGATGAATTTATATTCCACTGTAATTTAAGGATCCGCCGACGACCGACGACGGCGGCGTCTCTCTGCCATTGTAAATCCCACATCGTCCGGATTCATCCAAGGAGCTTACCTACGTGCCTTCCCTGTCCAAGAGGCGAATTAAGAGCCGAATTAGTCAAGTGAATCAAACTCATAAATTAATTTAGAATGAGATAGCTTCGAGATTCCCTTGCGACACGTACACAGAAAGAAATAAAGTGAGAGGCAACGCTTCGGTGGAAATATTGCAAACCTGAATATTTTAATGAAAGAGTTGTACATAAATGAATAATTCTGCTTCCCTGTTGTTTCAGTGTCAGCTCGAACAATTAATTACCCGTCTTTGTTTTCGAACGTACGGGAATGTTAATGAAATAAAAAAGCGGTTGTCGCTGCATCTTTTACAATTGGGGATATAAATAAGCACCTTTTTAAATTTTCTATTATAAAATTATGTATTTTATAGAGTAACTAAATAAGGCAAATTATTTTTAGTAGATTCATATATAAAATATTTAGTTTGCACGCAGTGATATATTTTACGTACATGTTAATTTTACTGAGGCTGGAGACTATAATGAATATCCGTTGAATTTGTACGTGCTAAACTAATGTGCAGTTTATACATTTCATGAACGATTACACCCATAAAAGCCATTAAGCATATCTCGTAGACGAATGGAATTTTGATTCAAAAAATTTGATCTTAGTTTTGGCAAGTGGACTATTTTTCTAAAATATTTTCATATTTTTATAATTGCTGGACCATATTTATATTTTTATTGTAAAAACTTCCAATAAAAATACAAAAAATATAATGCCTATCTAAACCAAATACTTTATTAGATTTTTTTTCTAATACAGAAATTTAACCGTAATCACGTTATTTGTCTATGACATTAGGTCCTGAATAGGTTGCCATGAAAAAATTGCATTCATAATTTCATTATTATTCTTTCATCAAATTTAACACTTGTATTTGAGTTACTTGTTATTTTCTACTATTTATTGGTATGTATTAGTATAATTAAGTTATTCCAGATTTATTTTTTATTTACGTGGAATGTCAGCTAGTTGTTTAGCGAACATGCAGAGCTTTCAAATAAAAATTAGGAGTATCTACATTTGCTTATCATAACGTCAAAGTTATGACCGGCGCGATATCCCGATTTTACACCTTTTGACTTTTTTGTGGTATATGTTAAAGACAAAGGTGTACAAATCACCAGTTCAAACGATTGGCGATCTGAGACAGAAGCCAGCGTTTCAAGAAATTCATACTGACGAATTTCGCAAAGCCATTTTATCCTTGGAAACAAGGTCTTTAAAATGTCTGGAGGTATATGGACAGCAGTTCGAACAGTTAGTTTTATTAATTTATGTAGTTAATATTTAAAATCATGTTGTTTGTTGTTTGAATAAATTTTTACAAACTTCCAAAATTCCAATTCGTTTATGAGATATATTTAAGGGGTCACCTTTCGTAAAATCTCCAGTATAATATCATTATAACTGTATATGTAGTTTCGGTTGCCTGTAAAATATTTAATTTGTATGTTTTGCTGGGTATCGTACGGAATTTAGCAAGCGATGGTTATTTTGAAGTGAACAATGCTTCTAATTTAGTTCGATATTTGTCTTCAGGCTGGTCAAAGCAAATAAATGAGAGCCAACTGGAAATGTTCATGTTATCTGCACAAGTAAACACTCTAATGGGAATTAAAGTTCTACTGTGTTTGGATTGTCTAATGCCATGAGTATCTAGACAAAGTCAATAAAGTATACTATTAACTACCTACTGGTAAGCGATCGCAATATGTAATCTGTTAATAAGCGATTTTCGTGGTTAATACGTGTTAAGTTTTTGGAAAATTAATATATGTTACACATACGGATGCGTAAAACTAATAACAAAAAAATAATGATATGTATGAATTACTACGTATATTACGCATCTAACTAGAGAATATGCCTCAAAGAGAGGTAAACAGTGTTTTAATTTTCAATGCATAAATTGAAATTTAGGGTCATTCTACATTTTAAGCAATGACAAACCGTGATGCAACTCACTTCAGCTATGATAGTATGGTGTAACCGAGAAATAAAATACATCGCCAAATGAGACCTGAAATCAGGAATTTGTTACATAGGCGCCATCTAGTAGGAACATGAACTGCCACAACATGGACTTCTAATTTGAATCACACGCCCTGTTGGGCTGAGCTGTCAAATATTTTTTTCCCAGATACTTAATCAAGACCTTGCCACTTATCTTGAGACCTTGAGACTTATTGACTAGTCAAATATCTGACGATGACATTTCCAAAAAAAATGGCAAGAAAGGCAATTATAAATGCGCCTGAATAAACATACCTTCAGAAGATGCCCGGATATCATATGTTTGAAGCAGGAATTATAAAAATATAGGTACTAGACGCAGACTACATAGGCTTTACACAATAGCAGAATGAATAACATTTTTGCTTGATGGCATTTTAAAGTGTATTTATTTTCTTGCATCTGGAAATCTGGAAATATTCAGGTAACGTAGGTCCGTCCGCATACCGCACGTCCGTTTTTGGTTACATTTCTGATGTTAGTGACCGAAATGTAATACGTAAAAGACGTCTGACGTACACCTTAATTTGACATCAGGATCTCACAGCCTGAAGACGTCTCTCAAATAACCTACGATGACGTCTTGGTTCTGACCTTGCTGTCATCATAATGGCGCCGTATACTACATCTTTAATACCATTTAAAGGATTTATGTATACGTATTACATATATATATATATATATATATATATATATATATATATATATATATATATATATATATATATATATGTATATATATATATATATATATATATATATATATATATATATATATATATATATATATATATATATATATATATATATATATATATATATATATATATATATATATATATATATAATGAGTTAGCTTTTGATGTATATTTCCCGGTGTTATATGCTAAATCTATCATAAATTAGGAAAAAGTAGCCTAACATATGGCATCATTCAGTGTAAGAAAGTTGTCGATTCCGGTAACCATAAAGGTACGGAGTAAGATTAAAGTTTCCAATTGAGCGACTTTTACTGCGTAAGCTAATGCAGTCGACTAAAAAGCTGCAGTAGGCAAGCTGAATGGCTGGGACACTGCCAGGTGCTTCAGTCGAGATATCGAGTTATGGCAGACTTACTGATATCGTTTTCCTGTTAAAGTGTTGCATTCGCTGCTCCTTTTGTGTGCCTCAATATAATTGTCTATAAAGGAACCTTCCGGCTTTACAGCCTGCTTTGTAATGTACGGCAGTGGTTAAATGAAAGTCGATTTTAACATTGTCGAGAGCGCCTTTTATATGACCGCACACTTCACTACGTCAAGCTCAATCTCATGTTTTTTCCGATGCTACTTTGCTCCGACTCTCCTGAATTAATAGCAGCCATTTCCAAAGAGAAAATGTTATCTCTTGTTCGGCTTGGATCGTAAACTAGCAATTATTAAAAATGATGGATACAATGTGCCGGAAGGTTCAATCCATATGTTTATTCCTATCGGATGACAAATGATGAAGACACTCTTTGGGCGTTTTTAAATTCTGGATACATCTTTAGATGCTGTTTCACTGGCTTTTACCTTATAATTAAGCAATTTTAACTTGCCAAGTGCAGTGCTAAGAGCATCTAATTTCCGCGATTTTGCATTCGCCCTATTGGTTGAATGAACGGTAAAATTTGGATATTTAATACATAATATGTACTCGATGTGTACCCAGAGTTGAGACGGCTGTATGTGAACTGGGTAACAAGATCCGGACTTAACATTTTTTTGAGGTTGTTTTAATCTAGAAGATACGATCACATAAAAATTTATTTTCATGAAATAAAGGATACACAAAACATGAGTGCAAAAAATGTATTATTATAATAGGTGTAAACCATAGCTATTAATATTATAAAATGTGAGAAAATTATAATTGCATAAATAGAATACATATATGATATTATATTTTTGTGACATTTTTTATTTATACGTAGTATTTATTAATTAAATTTACTGTGTTAAGAAAATTTGGTGAAGTAATTATTTATTTTTATCAATAAAGAATACACGTGTTATTATAATAGGCTCGATAATAGATTTAATATAATATAACGTGGTTATTATAGCACGTGAGAAAATTATAATTGCGTAATATGTATCATATACATATTATATTTTTGTGGTATTTTTCTATAGAAACACAGTATTAATTAATTTATTGTTTTTATTAAGAAAATAGGAACAAATTAGTTATAAGAAATATGGACTCATATTACTCATAAGAAAATATGGACTATTAATTTTTTATCAAATAAAGCATACCTGTGTACATGGGTGTAAAAATGTATTATTTTTATTATAATACGTATAATATAACATAGTTATTATAACATGTAAAAATTAAAACAAGACTGAGAAGAAAAATATAATCGCAGCCAATTATCATAGAAAATTATATTGTCAGATATATAATCTGATTGTATTATTTTTGCTCAGAACATACAATTTTATTGTACAATTTTTTTTGATATTATTTAAAACCTAAATAAACTGTCCCAGGTATTGCATACGTGTATGCAGGAAAGCGGGGCAATTCATCAGAACATGCCCTACTGTCTCCTCATCTTCCAAGCATCCCCTACACTCAGGGTCTCCCACAAGACCCATTATGTAAAGGTGTCGTCTTAGGTGGCAGTGACCGGTCAACAATGTTGAAACATTTGTTGGGCTAAAGTCTTCATTGAGAGAACCGCTGTGCTTCTGGAGATCCCTACGAAGGGTTCAGGCCCAGTAGGTGTCTCTAAAGTGCCTAATTTCGCTAGTTGATCGGCCTTCTCGTTTCCCGGTACACCAGCATGTCCTGGGACCCAAACAAGGCGTAAATTACTTACCTCTCTCAGGAACATACTTACCGCTCTGATTTCTTTGGAAATTTAAAAAAACTAAAATTACAATTGTTCGCATTGTTCGTACACAATCTAACAGCACACTGTCTCATACCCCCACCCTTAATTTCCATTTTAAATGTGAAATAACGTTCACACACAACTTTAATATGCTATACGCACAACCAAATCTTCACTAAATACGACTCTGTAATAACAATACTAACGCGACGACGGCTTTAGCGAGACTGACTGAATATACATATACGCCAACATTTTGTGTGGGAAATTATTTTCCCAAAGAAACGTTTGGATACAAATATTTACTTATATTTTTGGGAAAAAGAGTCTCCCCTTCAAGATAATAGTGAAATATGAAATCAATTTCAGCCAAATTTATTATGTCAAAAATACAAAAATAATAAATGTTTATAACAAAACTAACATTTTTCTAAAAGCACAAATTTGGATTAAAAAACCATTGTAAAAACTAAAACAACTATCCTATAAACTTAGAAAAAAGTCTCAATCCCGCTGATGGAAAGGCGCAAAGCAACCCTTGCATAATGCCACATTACAAGTAGAACATACAATATTACTTCGCTTCTCCTTAGATTGTGTGCTGCACTGAGCGCATCTTCTGTAAGTTTTTACAACTTATAGTAGATGTTTTCCCACATCTGATTAACGTAAGGTATTTCTGACGGAGAGAACTTTGCTTTTCTTCTTCTGCAAAACCCACCATTGGCTGATAGCCCCGTTTGCGTTTGCAAGAGAATGTTCCTGTTAATTCGTTGACAAGAATGGATCTAAATTGGAAATGGCTAATATATTTTTCGCTATTATTTTTCAAAGATTATTTATATTTCTTATAAAAACTTCCAAACATCTGATCCATTCTGTCCACTCCGCCCATGAACTTATTATAATCGGATACAGCTTCTGGACAAGGAAGTTCTTCTTTTTCTCCTTTTCGATTTGTTCTTAGGACCGTTCGGACTGTCACTTTTGATCATGCATTGAAGATAAAACAGAAACAGGTTTTTTCCCGCGATCTATCCATCTCACGAATGACAAGTCACCGCTCATGGCAAAATCTATTTCATGCTGTTTCAAGGTTCTGGTATTTATTTCATGGACCGGCAATTTTTTTCTATTCATGCGGATATTCCCACATGCAATAGTTTTTTTGATAAAAGTTTCCACACAAGATTTACAGATGTAAAAATATGCAATAATATACCCCTTCTAGTGCCTTTGTCAGTTTAAGAACTACTTTTTCTCCCAAATTCATACCTACTGTTTTATCAGATGGATCCTTGCCAGTATAAATGTCAAAAGCTAGTAGGTAACCTGTTACGGTACAGCACATTCCCATACTTTGAAGCCCCTTTTGATAGGCTTCATGGGCTTCATGTACGTCCGGAAGGCAACCATGCTTTCATCAACCGAAAGAAAACGCGAAGGACCAAAACTCACTTTAAATTTCTGTAAAGTAATCTAATAACGGCAAGTTTATATAGCCGATCGTGAGTCCTAACTACGATCGGCTATATAACCTCGCTTTGGTATTTCAGTATTATCTGCAATATGAATGTACCTCATTATTTTTAGAAAGCGCTGACTGGTATTATTCGTGCTACTCGTTAATAATGGCAATTTTCATCAGTTGACCAATATAGTCGAATTGGCTGGAGGTAATGGAAACCCATGAATATTATTATACCTAACCATGCCCTTAGTTCTTCGGGTTGCAAAGAAAAATTATTAGTAACTCGTTGTCCTGCATACATATTTGATTGACTGACGAGTTCACAAACGAAATTACTAAAGAAAATAGTGAAATAATAAACGGGAGATTTTGGTGTACCATCTAGCCTAAGTCCAAACTCAAAAGTCTAAAGTCAAAACGAAACTTTCGGGAAAACCATGGTTGGATTCTTCATCAGGTTCGGGAGGAGTACCATATATTTCGTAGAAATATCATTTCAGATAGTGCAGCCATTACTGCTAAAAAATATATTTTTTTACTAATGACCTTTCTACTAGTAGAGTAATATGCAAAAGCACATCTTATAGCAATTTTCTGTACATTAAAATTTAAAAAACAAATTAGATTAGGACGAGGACAGCGACGACGACCCGGACGAAGACCTGGGGCCGGTGCTGTCTACTGGTACGTCACCGAACATATAGTCGCGTCTCTTTCCTTTGTTACGGGATATGTTTTTTATTTCTAATATATTTGTTTCAGAAACTGATGATGTTGAACCTAGCCGTGCTTGAGGACTATCTCTATCCGTGCTCGCGAACCTATTATTTTGAAATAGGTTGACCCTTCCCTAATTTATTATTTACTTGATTCCAATAAAACATCATATCAGTACTTCACTCATTTCAGACGAATCATAAGTATCTTGTAATATGAAAAGATAATGAACATGACAAATTAGATAGGTAACTAATCAGTGAAAACACGATAATTATTATATTATATGAAATGTTTAAAATTGACAGAACAAGCTTACCGAAAGTAATGCGAACTATATTTTGAATAATATTGGCAGGACAAATATAATTGCTAATGTCTGTTGCAAATGGTTTGTTGTTCATTATTATTACTATTTTTTAATCAAAATTTTTTTTTAAAATTACGTATTTGTTATATATATTTTTCCAGTAATCCAGTAATCCAGTCCAGAGTAATTTTTCGATTATGGTTTTAATTATTTCCATATTATGCATTATTGCTATATGTAAAACATATATCTAACTACAAATCGAACCTCAAAAGAGGTCATATAATGAATATTCTATGGAAAACCATTCACTAAAAGCAATTAGAACAGAAAAAACTAATTATTTTGTGACACTAAAGCGCTTTGATAAACTGTCTTCCCACCAAAAGACAAGATAAGCTCCCGGTATCGTGTCGAATAAGACTGACCATCGTCGTCTCGTTATAGAGTTTATGAATATGTTCTAATAGTTCTGCGCATATGGTATATTACTAAACCAAAGATTCTTTTCGATAATGTGGGTGGGAAACTATTATCCCAGAGGTCTGTAGAGGGCTAAAGGGTATTTAAATTTTTCGAATATCTGGCGAATGCGCCTGTGACAGGAGAATAATATTCTAAAGAGCGAAAATATGGTGCGCTCGCATAAAATAGGCAGTAACTATATTAATAAATAGCATGTATATACACACAGGAAGTTACTGATTCTAATTATATTGACAACATATATCAATATCATTCATTTCGCAATAATGCATAAAATGGTTACTATCGGTTTAACGACCCTGTTAAACCTTTATGTAGAATTAGAAGAAATCACAGAAGTCCGATATTATTAGGCTTAGCTAGAAATGTTGTTAACGTTAAATAATTTTCATTTTAGATTTTATATAATACAAGAAATCAGAGAAATCTGACATTATGTATGGAATGCACATTTTCAAATCAAGGCCAATAATATGCAACTTGCATTTCACGAATGCAAGTGCAAATAGCTCCCTTGTCATGTAAGTAGATAACACAAGCAAAAATTTACATCCATAAGCACGAAATCAGGCTCCTGTTGGCATTTCTATATTTTATATTGATACGGTTGACCCCGTTTGACGTGTCTGTTATTGACATGTGACTGGGTCCTGATTGTATCTGTGCAGTAGCGAGTGCCGCTGCAGGGATTCTATTTCATGTTAGGGTCCTTCGGGGATCGAGAAACACTCCCCGGCATCGACTTCAATAGAGAAGTCGCAGAAGTGAAATGCGAAATACATATCGAATGCGAACATTCTTTCAGATATTGAAATTATATCGTATTTATTATTCCTGCTTGGGAAATTGACTGGAATAGGCGCGCGTTTCAAATAATGGAAATAACCAAGTCGATGGTTTCTTTATTTTTTCTGAGTCCTGCATACGGGGTCGTATATATGAATGCAACAAAGGGCAGTCGGTTTTTCAATGCGTTCTATATTATGTTCAGAGTTGTATATCAGTTTTATGTACTAAGTATGAACACACAACAAATGATATATGTATCAAAAAAGCTCGCAATAATATATAATTTCTTATAAAATGACTACGAAGCATATGATTCTGAAACAACATAAGAGCTCCCGTGAAAATATCACTTGATTATCTACACAGTTAAATCTCGCGACAAGTTTTTATATCATCCAAATGGTGCAATGATTGATGGGTTTAATTTAAGTTCAAGTTTATTTTTGCCTTTTTATAGCATTTAAATAAAAGCTTGTTTTTAAAAATATTTTTTTAATATAAATTATTTTTTTATTTTCGGTTATTTCTGGACATATTTCTGAGTCTGTTCATTTAATTTAATGCGTCATTGTTGCATGGTGGTTTGCCTGTTTATTTAGTACAGTCTAGTTCTTCCTTAAGGAGGCCTTCTAGTGATTTCACTCTACTTAACTCTACTTATTTCAGCTTATAGCTTAGCTGTGCCTAACAAAACACAGTTCCGGGTTTGATTTTGGAGATTTCCTTCTCCTAGACAGGTTGTAAACCAATGCTATTGCACAAATTACACCATAAATTACACAACTCACAGTATGAAGCTAGACAGAACTTTTAAAATTCAGTTGCAAGATTTGACCCGAAGCATTCCACCCCAAAATCATATTCAGAGACTCCAAAAAACCAGAGATCACAATTTCAGACGGATTGGAGCAACTAAGGTTTTGATAGCCAACTTGATTTTTCTTGTAGCCAGCAGTTGACCATTGCCGATCCCTATAACATTTATTCTAACACCACCAAACTATCTTAACCCCTTTCAATCGACGGCCATATCATGGAAGTGCATAAAAAATAACTAGTCCGCCATATTGGATTTAGAATGACGTCCCTTAGCTAACCATGCATTGTCATGCAAACTATGTGCGTGGAAAATTTCAGCTCAATCGGCTGAGGAGAGCTAGTTTAAAATTCAGTCGCAAGATTTGACCCGAACAAACATACATAGATACATACATACATAGCAAGTTAAATAAAAGCTTGTAAAATAGCTAGTAAAATAGTATATGTCACTCGAAGTCGAAGGTTCATTATCTGTTGAGCTCAAAAGTTTCCTCAGCTGAGGCCGTAACCGAGGATGAAAGAATTGGCCGATACACATAATGAGCCTTCAGCTCCTAGTAACATAATATACTGCATATTTTGCCGTCAATCACGCATTTTATTAACTGTAGTATAGAAAATAGGTCCTTCTTCACCGTTTTGAGTTTAATGAAGTAAGAATTGCGTTGATGAAACAATATGTGGAAATCACAAAGTCACCTCAATTGTAAAATATCTATGATGAAAATGTTGACAAAGAATATGTGTTTGCAAAAGGCAGTGATTTTTGCTACTGACTGTGTTTCGTTGGAAATGGATTAAATCACAAGCATTAGGTAATTTATTATTACCACTTTAATATGATTTTGAAAGTGGTTTTAATTTTCGTATTATATTGCTTGCAGATAGTAAACGCGTCTACGTATTTATCGATAACTTGTACTGGTTAAAAATACGTGAATACAGCATGACAGTTAAACTTGAATGCAAATTATAAATAAGTTCTCCATGTTTGGAGCTTCTTTTAATTAGGATTCTCCTTCCATTCATGGGATTTTCAACACTGTTTGAAAACTGTGACGTAGCCGTGGGGACAACTGGTAACCATTGGGGCCTTTCTGCGTTCCTAGTTTGCTTGATAATTGAGGCATTTAGGTCTAATATCGAAAAACTGACCAGCGTTTTTATTTTGATAAGTTTTTTTGATAAGTTTATATTTTGCTCGAGATTGCTAAGAATATATTTTAACATTTTGACCTCAACATAAATTCAAATCACTATTTATCAAACTTTACACTATCTAATGAAGTATTTGCTAAACTTTATTTTATATTCATTAGTAGCTATATATTTAAGTAATAATTAAGTATAGTTTAATTATCTATTTTCTGTTAATTATTACAAGTGAATATCTCTTATACTTCATAAGATATTTAACTTTGCTATTAAGTAGAACGTCAATGTATATGAAGTGCTTTCCTTAAATATCTTAGAAATAATTATAACGATTCATAATTACTGTCTACAGCTATAATAATTGAAGTACTATAATTATAAAAATACTATATATTTATTGATGTGTATTGGCTATGGCGATAGAATCACTTTTGTTGTAAAAATTCATACTGACGCAAATGACATTGTCAATGCTGAATACCCCAATTTAAAATTGGCAACAGTTTATTCCGTGTTTCGGGGAATTCCCTTCCTATTGATTGCCGCTCAGATTGCCCATAAAAGTAATGGTAATTCTCATATATTGCCTCATATCAAAAACGACCTCATTTAACAACCAGATCTGCAATAAAAACGTTTCAAATATAGATCTCCAGTAACGATATCCTTGTTTTATTTCGAATGATAAATAATTTTGTAGCTATTTTATGAATCATACGCAGCGGGGACACATTATTTCACTATATTCTTTGATTCACTGCACATGCTTGGGTAAAACTTCACATGCAGCTCGTGTTCGAAGTAAGAAAGAGTCCTCCATATGCGTGTTCAAAACTCAAAATTATACTTTTTGGTTATCTCCTCACGGTTCTCAGAAATTCCTCTACTATATATTTATACATATGTATATATATATATATATATATATATATATATATATATATATATATATATATATATATATATATATATATATATATATATATATATATATATATATATATATATATATATATATATATATATATACCTATATATATATATATATATATATATATATATATATATATATATATATATATATATATATATATATATATATATATATATATATATATATATATACCTATATATACCTATATATATATATATATATATATATATATATATATATATATATATATATATATATATATATATATATATATATATATATATATATATATATATATATATATATATATATATATATATATATATATATATATATATATATATATATATATATATATATATATATATATATATATATATATATATATATATATATATATATATATATATATATATATATATATATATATATATATATATATATATATATATATATATATATATATATATATATATATATATATATATATATATATATATATATATATATATATATATATATATATATATATATATATATATATATATATATATATATATATATATATATTGTAACGAAATTTCCAAATCATCCTGTATAAAGAAATATGCCCGCCCAAGTAATGGCGATAAAAGTTTTTACACAACGTGTTTTTACCATCAAGAGATCAACGTCTAACGATGTGTGCGTGTGATCATCCATTACCGTACATATCTAGAACCAAGTCTGAAATCGTAACAGCGTCTTGGTGAATTCATCGTTCGCAAATAAATAATTGTGTGAAACTGATATTCCTGATGTTACAGTTGGTTTGTTTACAATTAATTATGTCTTGTCGTTTTTGGGTTGGTTAGATATTGTGTTGGAGGATACTCGTAGCCGTTAGTTATTATTATTTATTGTGTGTAGTTTTATTAGTCCAGTCGAATTAGACATTAAAATTTTTGCGTCTAGTGCAGTTTTTTTTGTGAAAGTTGTTTAAGAGGGCATAATAAGCAAGCACAGAAAACTACATCTGGCTACACCATGTGCGTCTCCTATTTTTAGGGGTTGAAAATTTGGAATATTACTTAGGTGCCAATATTGTTTTCCCTATTGCCAGAAGTACTTTTTACCAAGTTACACTTTTTGAAGATTCATCCCTCTCTACATAATGTATATCACACATTTGCCGTAGAGTGTATCTGTACGATTCCGGAGAGTAGCGCGGTCCTAATTTGGGGGTCTTCTGTGCAGGACAAACGGCTATTACTTCTAATCTAAAATATTACGCATACGCAAAGGGTATTAACCTTTGGAAGAGATTATATATATATATATATATATATATATATATATATATATATATATATATATATATATATATATATATATATATATATATATATATATATATATATATATATATATATATATATATATATATATATATATATATATATATATATATATATATATATATATATATATATATATATATTGGACACGTTATCTTTTGTCATTTGAAAATGGATGCACACAATGGGCTCTGTACGAGTACATGCATATTTCAACGCAAGAATAATAAATATTTATGTCATGGTCTATATTTACATAATATGCAACAGAAAATAATCATTTTTCAAATCCACGGCTTTATCGGTAAGTCTGAATAGAAAAAATGTTTTACATAGCAATTGAATACATCGATACGCTTCTCAAATCGTTTGTGTATCGACATTTCTTATGGTAATTTGTGGAAAATATGGCTCACTTGTATAAATGCGTGACTATAAATAGTGCCATAGAGTTAGGTTGGTGTGCATGTGAATAAGTAAGTGATGTAATATTTGGAAACATTAGTAATTGATGTAGCACTGTGAAACATTTTTAATCAAACAATTTTCCTTAATTAATTGAAATTATTCTTTAGGGACATGTGGGTACTAGAAATAGATGCAAGTATTTATAATCTTTATGTAGTGAATTTCTTAGTCAGTTACCTTTAGCTACCAAATATATAGTTTTTAGGTAAGGTAAAATTCGTCCTAGAAGATCTAAGAACCATATTCTTAAATCTCAAAAAAAAATGTTTATTTAAAAGCTAACCGATAGATATTCACCTCGTGCAACTTTCGAAAATAAATCTCAGTGTTTATTCACAAAATATATTTATTATAGCAATTTGAACCTCATTTTCCCTTGAGGCTGAGTGACGTCGCACAGCCTGGAATTAAGTTAGGAGCATTATTTGTCAGAACACCTAAATAGCCCATGCCCACCGCTGTAGTTGTTTACGCTTAGTATCGTGGGTAAGTTTTGTGCGTACCTCTACGAATTGTGCTTTGCTAGGATTCTCTACTAGATTACTGTCAGAAAATGGAGCAAGGATTTTCTAAACGAAGTGCAGAAAATCTGCCGAAAGTGGATTTTAGCATGGTAGACGAGTTTTGCATGTCAAATTTAGATTATTTAATAGCAGAAGTTAAAAGTCAACAGATTCAAAAAGTCAAAACTGTCAAAAAGCAAGGAATTAATTTTGGAATACAGTACTAATACATCGTTGTGTCATGTTCAAGGTCGTAGGCTCTATGACATCACAAGGGAAGGATACGTGACGTCATGTATAAGCGCGAGCTTTACTTCCGCACTTTTGAAAAAAAAGTGCACCAGAATAATAATTTTTTATTATTCTTGTGGGATTTTTTACACTATCATATAAATCAATAAAAAATCAGTGAAAAGACCCATTGTCAGAAATATTCATGTCAGCAATTTAAAACACATCGGAAGTTAAATGATTGCAACACTTAAATTCAATATTATTATTGTGCCTAACTTTTAGATTAAGTATCGCTCAAACGTAGACAGCCATATTTATTGACGTTAAATAATTATCCATATTATTGAGATGTATAAGGCGATAATAACAAAGACAACGAAATAATTATTAGCATAGGTCCCTGACTGGACCTCTGTGGTATACCAAAGATCTGCAGCATCATTGCACACCTAACCACATTGCAATAAAAGTTAAGTTTATCTCATATAGCTATATTCTGATGATTAATTCCTTAGAAGGAGAAATAACTGATTTCTTTCAAGTGCATTATCGTGGTGCGATATTAGAAAATATTTATACATTTTTATATAGATCTTTCAGTCCTTACTAGATCGTAACTTCTGCCTATATCTTGTATAGACTCTCCATATTTTCAATGATCTATACCTGCATACTTTGATTGCATTTTTCAGAGATGTTGCTCTTTTATTTCGTCAAATATCTTCTCCCTATCCATGAAGCTAATATATATTCATCCGTTGGGTGTACATACGAGATACAATTTAATCAGTGGTAGAACCATTATACAAACTATATTTAACGTCTTCCAAAATGGGGTCTTCCAATATGTTGGAGAAACGAAGAAACATAGAAAGAAACAACTAATAACTATTTTTTTATTAATATTATATTTTTT
Organism: Tetropium fuscum; assembly: GCA_964058915.1. Classification (NCBI taxonomy): domain Eukaryota; kingdom Metazoa; phylum Arthropoda; class Insecta; order Coleoptera; family Cerambycidae; genus Tetropium; species Tetropium fuscum. Next base: position 639 of record CAXKVY010013827.1, on the reverse strand, counting down.
TGGGAAAACTGGTTCGTTAGTTTTCATTGAAAAGTATCTATACATTCTGTATAAAGTGAAAGGCCCCAGCTGCTGCAACTGTCCCGGTCCCTGTCCCATTGTCAATTAGCAGATCCTAATTTGATAATTTCCCAACAACAAAACAAACGTAAATAGTCCTCTGAAACAGCGAGCCGCGCTGGATTGTATCAAAGAAGAGTTATCCCGAAATATAAATTGGAATTTACATATGAATTAAATTTGTCAATAACGCAATAGATTGAAATACGGCATCAGTGAGCTCGACGGCAATGCTTCGTTGACCAACCCAATCAGAGCTGCCTGCGATCACAACGTTTGTTACCAGAGCTGGAAACACAAAGTGCTCCCGTACATACTGGGGGTTAGTACGTATGCTTAGCTTCAAAATGTATTGGTTTTTAGTGATAGCATTATCTGATTGCGCTTTCTAATATATGATATATTATGATAATGAACGTTTGTTAGACCAACGATCTACTAAACTAACAAATTATATGCATTATTTGTAGGCATAATGAGTGGCCTGGAGTGTGGGGCGTGGGACGATCTTAATCATTATGATTCTATCTTCAGGACGCTTCCATTGCTGAATATCTCCAATCATCTTCTAATCGTGTA
>CAXKVY010013826.1:0-17429 GCA_964058915.1 Tetropium fuscum | reverse complement strand
CAGACAATGCATATACTCTTCCCAATGTGGATGCTTCAAATATAATGCCACGTCCTACCAATTTTTTGGATATCCATAAGAGCTTTATAACATTTCCCATTTTGATAATTAAAAAAAACTCGGTCCTTAAAATCGGGAGGACGCAAATTAATGTACTTTCTATATTTACTTAAATATTCATTCATGAAATATTCAAGATGGTGAAAGTTCTATTGTTATTAGTTTTAGTGTTAGAAATTTTAATTAGCAGCCATCCCATCTTTTCAATATAATGTATGAGCTATACTAAACCAACCTTATTTGAAAGAAAAAAATGTGTTTGCTGAATATATGCAGGCTAGAACTCGAAGAACCCCTGTTTTTACAGATTCCTAGACACTGCACAGCACATCCTTTTTCTAAGGTTCATTTAGCTATTTTGGGTAATATGTCCTGTACATTTCTCTGCCTGTGGAAATTAAATATATACCTATCTAACCCTGACATATTCAAAGTAAAAGTTAAAAAAGAGTATTTCAGCATGCAAAGTCGGCGAGATGTTTTCGTATAAGCTTAATTTATTGAGCAGTATCATTTTAAGATTTTTATCAATGTTTCTTATAAATAGAATGTCGATTAAAATTACGAACGACATAACCTTACTAAAGCCGAATTACCTTTTACTTACATTTACGAAAACTACACCGGCAGGCGATGAAATTAAACGATTTTATTTACTTCGTGTAATTGTGGCTTTACGTTTGATAAGTAATGTGTAGATGCCTGTGAATTTATTAATTAAATATGTCAAAAGTGGCTTCCTGTTAAATTTATTTCCATTTTACAATTTTAAAGCTTACAGATGCAGAAAAGACACGCATCGTAAATTATTTGAATGCTGGGTGGTCTTTAAGTGCTATTGTCAACCTTTTCCAAGTTTCCATATTTAAATTTAAAAGAACGTTGTTGAATATTTATAAAATAAGAATTACATCATATTATTACCCTGTTAAATCGAATTTTTTTTTCTAATACCAAATTATGATCTAGACGTAAAAATGTTGCCATATTGATCACAACATTACATGTTGCTAAACTAATAAAAAATATTTATAAGGGTTGTTTACTTTCAACTCCTCGCCAAGAGATGGTACTTTTGGCTAAATATTGGCTTGAATATGGGATTTTATGAAATCTAGATGGAAATCATCTTTTGAATTTATATCAAAACACTCCACTTAAAAACTTCCTATGGAAATTTATACGCAATTTGTTTTTGTTTGGAATCAGTCAGGTACTACCAACTTTTTTGTGATGTCACGACTTTTTATGTCCATTTATTTGTAGCAACAAGTAATTTCAATAGTTTGGTGGGGTGAACAAACTGAGTTAAACGATACAGTTTCAACTATTTATTAAAAAATAAACGACTAAACTACAAAATACCTTACCCTGATACCTACTTATCTATGATAAGCACACGGCGAACCGATTAATATAATCGTAATGCTAGGTAATTTGCAGGCAAATAATAATTTTCAACTAATGACGTTAGCAGCAGTAACAATTGCCATTTGTGGCACGTTGAACGTTGGCGCTAAAATTTCACTACCGTAGTGGTAGTGCAATTTTCCTGGACATATTTGCCTTTCTGTCTACTTGCGCATAGGGCCTACACAAGGGTCCTTAAAATCGTTCTCTACTGCGCAACAGTAAGATAATATATGTAGCGCTTTTTGTCTTTTAATAGGGATCGAAGTGACAGACAGAAGATAATAATGGAACTGTAATTATGTTAGAAGATTTATCCAGTCCGTTCTATCATAGAACAGCTTTTGTGTATAGTTAGTTGTCCTGGTTGCTAAGTACCAACGGTCATTTCACTTGATTGTGCGAATGTGCAGGGACACTGTCATAAAAAACGAAACTCGGGAGATATGGAATTTGTATTGAGTGAAATATTCTTACTGTATTTACTCTACATGTAAACACAGGGTCCAGGGAAATGTGTTTCGGCTAATACTATGGCGTAAGTTTTCGATCAAGTTGCCTCATTAATGCTTATGCAGATAATATATTAGGTACTTATATGCAATATAACCATTAAGCTAAGTCTATTAAACTAATTATTTAAAAGTTAAAAAGTATTCAAATTACCAAGAAATATTTTTTTATATGACCTGAAATCTCCAGAAGACTTAAATTCCTGGCATGGACTACGGTTAATCTAGCATTATTAGTAATATTATTTGTAAATATTCGATATAGTGATACATCTCTAGGACGTTCACCTAAAACCGATTCTGAAGCAGTGCCGACATCGGCTTGGTTCGTTTGCGTATGTGTTATATTTTCAAGTCTCAAAAAGTACAAAAAATTACAAAGAAATAAGGAATTACCATAAAATTGATGACGTAATTTTGGAATTACCAATAAATATATCAGAATTTTAAAATTATCGTAAAATGCAAAAATATCAAAAATATATTAAAATTACCAAAAAATATTGTAATTACAAAAAAATATTCGATTTACCAAGAAATATATGATTTATATGACCTGAAATCTCCAGAAAATTTAAATTCCTGAAAATTTAAATACTCTCCGATATAGTGATACATCTCTAAGAAGTTCATCTAAAACAGTGCCGACATTGGCTTGGTTCATTTGCGCATGTGCTATATTTGCGCATGCGTTATACTTTCAAGTCTCAGAAAGTACAAAAAATTACAAAGAGACAAGGAATTACCATAAAATAGGTGTATTTTCGAAATTACCAATAAATATAATTAGGTGTATAAAAGTTACCCAAGTGGCACACCCCTCGAGAATAGCAATTTCAACAAGACTAGATAGATTTTTTATTCAAATGTTGGTGTAATGCACAGTGTTTCCCAAAAAATTGTGAAAAGGATGTGACTGAATTTATCCACTATTTTCAATGCTGGATAGGGATACATAATTTCTTATCTTTCAGCATGGTGGGCATTGAGTACACACACAAAACATAGATTTTGAATCAGTTCACCATATAGTATAAATGCAATAGAAAGAACCTTAAACATAATATATTATATTATGACATAATATGTTCATTGGCAATGAAAAGAATAACCCCTCACCTCTGACGGAATGCCATTGATGTTAAACACTTTGAAGAGTCGAATTAAAGTTGTTATGAAAAATCTTTTATTGACGCCGGTGCCGTGGGTGGGTGGACCAATTTATAGCTAAGACAGTTTAGAACTCTATTAATTAGAGTAGATGAGTTAACCAAATATCCAGTGCGTGTTAGTCTGTGCGCTTAGCATATTTTAATAAACCATCTATTATATACCTACCTTGTATTCTAATGGTATGTATTTAAAATAATTACAGCATGTTAGAAACATTATATATTATATTCCATTAACATCAGCAATTTTGTAGCACACATTTTCCTATTCAGATATACGGATTTACAGATAATTGTAACAAAAATTGTAGCATTATCATTCATTCTTATATATATATATATATATATATATATATATATATATATATATATATATATATATATATATATATATATATATATATATATATATATATATATATATATTAGCTTTGAAATTCTTTGCTATTCATATTTGTTTTGTGAAAAGTAATCTTGGGTTTGTAGCATTTCATTACATAGAGAAATAAGCAAATAGACGAATAAGAGGAAAGATATACTTACCAGTACTATATCTGGACATACATACGGAAGTGAACCACTATACACACAGAATATATATATATATATATATATATATATATATATATATATATATATATATATATATATATATATATATATATATATATATATATATATATATATACATATATATGAGAAAAGTGAGAACAGCCCTAATATACTCATTAAATTGCTAGAGAATCTATAAATACATCTGCCTATGAACTGCAAATGGCATATAGTATGCATCAGACAAACAGCCAAAAAAATTCGGGGAACAAAATATCATAATGCATGTTTATATTTAAATATATTTATATTTAAACAACGCCAGAATATTAATATTCTGATAAGAATCGTAAAGACAAATGATTTTACTAATTATGAAATATATCTCACAAACTATAATTATTAATAAAAATATAAATCAAAAACTATCACCGAATGTAGCCTTCGAGTGGCAAGTTAGAAATAGTCTCGAACTAAGAAACCCGTATCAAGTGGGGCGACCGGTATACAAAGTGGTATCGATAAATATCAGTGGTTAAGTAAAGTAAATACTGCAAATATTATATATAACTCTGAAAAGTACTTTAATTGCATGGTAACAATGTAACAGTGAAAATTATAAACATTGGCGACTTGCAATTGGTCAGCTAATATTTGTTATCGAAGGGACCCAAGGAAATCATGTTTTGTTTTGTGTAATAACTTCCTTAGTGATGGATGGATGGTAATACAGAGAGAACGTAATTGGCATCAGAAACGATAGCCACGTAAAAATTTTGTCTGCATTATAATTAATAATTTAATTAGTAGAGAACGATTATAAATTGTCATGGTTAACACTTAAAAGTAGCCATAATTGTTCTACAACATATTGCATCCAGTTCATTGAAGAATTCAAGTGATATCAGGATATCAGCCGTATCAGCCAAGATATCAGCGTCAGTAGATGTCTAGGATGTCCTAGGTCTACGAATAAGTTTCCCAATATCCGTGTATTGCATATATGTACGAATAAGAAGAATGGGATTTTCATAAACAGCGATCCTGGTATCCAGATTTGTGGATTACGAAGCAGTTCAATACATAACAAACGCGGTAGCAGCTGCTCGACGCCATTTTAGATTGAGCAAGTTACATCATTCCACCGCCAGAGGTTTATTTTCAAGTGCAACAGTGAAGTGCGTGAGTGTTTTGTTAAGGGTTTGTGTCCAAAGGATTAACTTAATGACAAAAAGGTAACAAACAAACTTAATTTATTTTAACCATTGTTGACTTTTATGTGATTATTTATTTGTGTATTTATGCACACATTTTCCTTTCATGTTTATATTTAAGGATTTTAAATATTCCATGTTTTCTGTTTTCTATTTAAAAGTATAAGATAGATAGCTGTCGTAGGTTAATATAGCTTCCTATTTATAAAACTTCATATCTTATAGTCACAGCAAATTATGTTTTTAGGAGAAATAATTTATAAAGTTTTTAAAATTTGGGTGCGAACTCCTTACATACATGAATACAGATCAAATGAGTTCCCACCTCTCAGGAGGGTGCTTCATCCCCTTTTGCTTCAAAAAATATTCGGTATAAAATTCTACATCATTTATGTTGCATAAACTTTTTTCTATCTTGAATATTAGAATATGTTGCTAATTAGGTTATTACTAGGTACTATGTCTCTTATATTTGCAGTTTCCACACCACCCCTGGGGTAGAGCTCACGGCGCGTTTCGGTTTTTTAATTCGAGTGATTTGACTGAAACAAGGTACATTTGCAGATATATACATCGCTTACATTAATTTCATTAAAAAACGGTATAGCCAGAGAGTAACCGTAGTATTTGACTGTTACGCTGAAAATAAATATTATTAAACAATTAAAATATTATAAAACATTGAATAAGAACAAAGACTTATATCAAAGAAGATAAAAAATATTTCTCTAATCATATTTTTTGTCCTTTTACCCAAGTTTATGCAGGAAAATCTGTTTTGCTTGTTTGCATGTAACATTTTTCTATGGCCAATGTATTTCCAGATATATGCCACTACTCGGTTTTGCCTAATTTTAGCAACATGTTCTAATTTTTCAAACCATATTTGTGATAATTGAGTTAAAGATAGAAAAAAGTTAATAACATTAATGATTTGATTGATTGATTGCGATTGGCGGGGGCTCTGCCCTTTGACGTATAGGCCTCAGTATGGGCCCGTCACGTCCCGCCTTTCGAGAGCTATACCAGTCCAGTTGCCTTAATAAAGCCAACGAGGTGGCTGGGACATAGCTCTCTAAAGTCCCTGGGCATCAACATCAGTTGTCCCAGGTATTGCATACGTGTATGCAGGAAAGCGGGGCAATTCATCAGAACATGCCCTACTGTCTCCTCATCTTCCAAGCATCCCCTACACTCAGGGTCTTCCACAAGACCCATTATGTAAAGGTGTCGTCTTAGGTGGCAGTGACCGGTCAGTAGGCCTGTCACTGTTCTTAAGTTACATCTGCTTCATTTCAGCAGCTGTCTGGTCCTCCCAGCGTCGGGACCAGATATGAGTTCTTTAGCCTGTCTCAAGCCTGGAGCAGTTGTCCAACAATGTTGAAACATTTGTTGGGCTAAAGTCTTCATTGAGAGAACCGCTGTGCTTCTGGAGATCCCTACGAAGGGTTCAGGCCCAGTAGGTGTCTCTAAAGTGCCTAATTTGGCTAGTTGATCAGCCCTCTCGTTTCCCGGTACACCAGCATGTCCTGGGACCCAGACAAGGCGTAAATTATTCCTCTGAGAGAGCGTCTCGAGGACAGTCTTGCATTCCAGAACCAGTTTTGAGCGCACTTCAACGGCACTAAGTGCCAAGATGGCAGCTGTAGTGTCGGAGCATATATTGATTCTACCAGTTCTTTGTGGGCCAGCTAGCAGCTCCAGCCCACAGGATAGAATCGCAAATATCTCGGCCTGGAAGACAGTAGCATGTGCACCCAGAGCAAAGTATTTACTTATTTGTTCCGAGTCAGAAAAGACTCCGGCACCCGACATTCCATCCGCCCTGGATCCATCCGTATACCAGTTGGTTCCGTTGCGGATTGCCATCGGGGTGTTCTCTATCCCCCACTCCTCGCGGTCAGGGATTACGACCTCCAGGAAGTTCGAGGGATATAGTTTAGTGGGAATATGATCACCACTCATGAGTAGAACCGGGCATCGTTCGGTGGCCCAGTTCCAATTGCGAGAGTGCCCGAATGAGCACACCTGTAACTGGTCTAGCGTGCGCAGTCTATATACCGCACGCATGGCTTCCAATTTAATGAATATTTGTAGTGGCATGAGATTTAATAGCACCTCCAGAGCTCTGGTGGGAGCCGTTCTCAATGCTCCAGTCATCCCTAAACACGCAAGTCTCTGGACCCTGTCCAGTTGCCTGTTAGTTGAGTTCCTTTCAACACAAGGCCACCACACGATGGCCCCGTAAGTTAAAATTGGTCTAACAATAGTGCAGTAGAGCCAGTGGAGAACCTTGGGATTAAGACCCCAGCTTCCACCAAAGGCCCTCCTACACGTCCACAGTGCACACGTTGCTTTCCTGATTTTGCATGATATGTGATCATGCCAAGACAGTTTAGCATCGAGGTGAACACCTAGATATTTCACCGTCTGGTGGTAGGTGAGGACCACACCAGAGAGAGTAATCTCTGGTCGATTTTCTTGGTTCCTCTTTTTGCTGAATAGCATAAGCTGAGCTTTCTTAGGGTTTATTCTTAGGCCAGCTATTTGGCACCAGTTCTCAACTATTCTTATGGCCCTAGCCATAGGGCCACGCAAATTGTCCCTGGTTCCACTGCATAGGATGACCAAGTCATCTGCATAGGCCTGTGCATACAGACCAGCGTCATTTAATTCCCACAGTAGGCTGTCCACTACAAGGCTCCACAGTAGGGGGGAGAGAACCCCTCCCTGAGGGCAGCCCCGACTAGCAACCACTGTGTGTTTATGACCATGCATTTCTGCTTGGATGCTCCTTTGCGAAAGCATGAATCGAATCCAACCCAATAGGGAAGGCTCCACATCACGCTGAGCTAAGGAGCGATGAATGACATCAAAGGGGGTGTTGTCGAACGCTCCTTCTATGTCTAGGAAGGCACCAAGTGACTCTCGTTTATTTTCGAGTGTCCCTTCTATCTTGCGAACAAGGTGGTGTAATGCTGTTTCAGTCGATTTACCATTCTGGTAAGCGTACTGATGTGCGTGGAGAGGCCGCATTGCAAGTTGTTCCTCCTTTAGGTATCGGTCAATAAGCCTTTCCAGTGTCTTCAATAGAACATTAATGATATAGAATTTTATAGTGAATATTTTAGGTCCTATTTATTTTCTTCGTCCGAGTAATAGTTTTTTGAGAAAAATTTATAAAAAAACTAGCGCGAGGTCACATTAGAGGGTGGGTGGTTCTGAAGCGAAAGAGGATGAAGATCCCTCTCGAGAAGCGGGAACTCTTTTGATCTAATTTGGATGCATATTAAGAGTCTACACCCAAAATTTTTAAAACTATAAATTATTTCTCCTATTTGCCATTCTAATTGTTAATTTGCTGTGACTATTATCTGGCTATATGATTATGCAATATACATGGTCAGATATTATGGTACACCTATATCCTATATCATTTAAGTAAATTCATAGGTAACTTGGATCGATTTGATCCAAGTTATCCTCTTATATATCCATATTATTAGTAGGGATATATCCAAATGAATATATATAATTCCCGCCATCAGTACATTTGATCATCATTGAGGCTAGGCAAATATTCGGGCAACAAAAATGTGTTGTTGATATATTGGTCTAGGCGTACCTATCTATTAATTTTATATTATCATATACAGAAATAGAACAAATATACATACTAAATTACGTAGGTACATTAGTATATACCATTTTGGTCATGAAAATATTGTTTGCGAAGGCGTGAAGACGTTATAAATTAACGATTAATAAAACGTATAAAAATAATAACAATAACAATTATTAATATAAATACTTAAAATTGCATTAATATACAGGGTGTTCTATTTAAAATCATCAACTTCCAGTATAACCGGAAGCATTAAGTTCACAGACCAGTTGTCTGTGGAAATATTTTTCTTTGATTTTTCTTAAGGCTTAATTATTAACAAACGTACAAACTACCTGGGTTGGGTTTGATTTTTTTTCTCTAGCAGATGAAGTTCTTCCATCACTATTCCAGATATATCCATTAAAAATAAAAAAAATTATCTGAGACATAAAATTTAGAAGCCGTAATTAGCCGGTTTATTCCGCATGTACGTCTTGAAGGAATATCGTCCTCGAATGCTTATCAGCATTTCATCAATGCATGTTGTTGGCCAAAATTAAATCATTATTACAAATTAGCAACAACACGATAAACATGAAAGATATGGCTGTAGCAGGATCTTCTTGACGCCGTTTTTCTCTGGTCGTTGCACCAAGGACTCTAATACAACCAAGAAGCTATTACAATATTATGACTTAGAGTCCTTATAGCGTTATTTGGTTCCTTAGAATCCCAATAATAACCATTTTTCCTTATAGACTGGTTCATGTCTGAAGATCGTCAGAATCCGAAGAACTAGATCCACATTTGGGTATGGTCATGGTCGTCTTCCGATGACGAAATGGTTTCTTGCTCAGAGGTAGAACTATCACCATCATTTATATCAATACCTTTCTCTTCATTATTGGAGTCAGTTTAAGCGGAACTATACTTTTCTTCATCACCAAATTCGTCATTGAATCACTTTAGAATCGTTGTTTCATAATCTTTGTTTCCATAACGGACTCTCTTAGAGCAAGGTGCAATTCTCCAACATACTTAATTTTTTTTATATATAAAAAAGTATAAAAAGAATAAAAGTTTAAAAAGTATCCAATACGACTTTATAATGAAAATTATGACGAACCACCGCGAAACTCGACTCGTTGTATCATTAAATATTGTGAAGGCAGCCAGCAGGGTTGTAAATTTCAAAGCTATTAAACTTAATATTTTATGTAGCGGTATGACATACCGTGGTCACTTGCTCACGTGACTTCTATGCTCGTATTTTAAACCCTATAAAACTTATAACGGTCTTATAATGTAATATACTATTACGATGATTAAGAACTAATATAATTACGTTCACTTAGTTAATTAGTCAGTAACATAATTCAAATAGTTCATTATAGTAGTTAATAATTCGATTAGAATAATTAAGTTTTAAATAGAAATAAATTAGCTACATGTTAAATGATTTCAGAGTTAAGATTAATTTAAATTACATGACAAATAACTTAGTCAGGCATAACAACTTATAAATAAATTTTAATATTCTCTATCATTACTGCTCAAATTGAACAGCCTTTTTTCCTAATGCAGCATGCACGTCTTTTAGTAATCGTGTTTTTGGTAGCTTTTCGTAAATGTGGCCTTGTATAGTAATAACTCCTCTTCCAGTGTCAGCCGTTTCGTTTCGGTTTTGTATATGTAAATCTTCCGTGTTTTCTGGACGAGAAGTAATCTGGCCTTTCAAATAAGAGCAAAAACTGAATGTACATATTGAACGGATTTAAGGTAACAACTATTATTCTTTTGTTTTGTTTTTTTTTGTTGGTTTTGTTTTGGAGGCCCCCTGGCCTCCGACTAGCCCAGAGAGTCCCTCCAGCCTCGTTACTCAACGACCGCTCCCCACGTCCGCGGGGTAAGCGGTCATTGAGGTCGCAATTCATGTGTCCTGAGTAGACGCAACGAGCCAAGTATGACGGCCTTCTGCATCTTCCCAGCGATGACTTCTGCCGATTGACGGCATGCCGGGATGGTTCTTAATTCTGAGAGCAATGATTGTCGCACCTCCGAGAGAGCCAATAATAAGAACCACCATTTTAACAGAATAACCCGGGTACAGCCTGCGGAGTTCGGAGAGTAAATCTCGATATTTTGTCCGTTTCTCCTCCTCTTTCAAGACGATGTTCTTTTCAGCCGGAGCCGAAAACTCTATAACAAACATCGTCTTGAGTTGGTGATCGAGGAGGACTATGTCAGGCTTATTGGCTTGTATCCGCCTGACGGTGGGGAATGAATAGTTCCAGTATATCCGGGACCTCTCATTCCCCACAACGGACTCAATATCCCCCGGAGCATAGCGCAACACCGGTGACTGATCTATACCGTACGAGTGCCGTAGGTGATAATACAGCACTCGTAATGCCGCGTTATGTCGATATATATAGGCAGAGACCGCATATGCTGGACAAGCTGACAGCAAATGCATAATGGTCTCTGGGGCCTGACGACAAGCTCTGCGGCTAACGTCAGGCACTTCTATACCCATCACGCGGCTTCGGTAGACCAGGGTGTTCAGTACACCATCTTGGCAAGCTAATATAAAACCTTCAGTCTCTGATTTCAGCCCAGCTGACCTCAAAAAGCTAAAGGTCAGCTTTCGAGATAAGCCTAAGTCTTCTATATTTCTATAGTAGACTCCGTGCAATGGCTTATCCCTGTGCTGCTGAAAACGAAGTGTATTTCCAGCAGCCCGAAGGTGGGCTTTCAACCGAGCAGGGTCCAACTCGGTGACAGAGTTTGGATTATTCCGCTCGGTGTCGAAGTCGAGACCTAGGCTATTAGCTGCTCTTTGTGCTGCCCTATATATAAAAGCTCCTACGCCAGCTCCTTCATGGTCTTGGACCATGAGGAGTAGGGGATCCGAACTCCTGATAATCTTACAGGCTGTGTTCAGAGTTACTCTGTTGTGGAGACACTCCAATCCCAAGAGTCCACGGCCTCCCTGTTGTCGTGGGAGATATAACCGCGGAACGGACGATCTCGGATGCAAACTCCGACAGAGATGCATCATTTTGCGGGTACCTACGTCGAGTTGCTGCAGCTCCTCCTGTGTCCATTTTATTACTCCAAAGGAGTAGAGTAGAATCGGAACGGCAAGCATATTTGTCGCCGACACCTTGTTGGACCCCGACAGCTCTGAGGACCAGATCTGTCGGAGCAAGTGTCGGTACTTGCCGCGGAGAGCGTCTTTTGTAATATTTACCTCCTGGATGTGACTTTGTGGCACACCCAGGTAGGTATACGTCTCTCCGGCATCAAGGTGGTGTAATTATTATTATTATTAGTATTATTAGTATTAGCTCTCTGATTAGTTGTTAGATGCTGGATTTTTTTTCCGTTTTATTCCTAGCAACGTAAGGTCTGATAATCGTTTTTGGCATTTTTTAAATTAATTTCAATAATGATCTTTATGTAGTAGCTTTATCTGGGTAAATACAATCTGGAGAACACTACATTGAGTTATGACCATCTTCCATTAAGTCATCCTTGACTAAGTCTATCACATTTAAAATTTTTGAGACCACCTCTGAAGATTTATTTGCCAGTTTTTCACAACTTCAATTATTTCGCTTTTTTCGAGTGATGTACGATTTGTTTTATTGATCATTTACACTTGAATTTAAAATATTAATACTTCATCACTTTCAGTGACATTTTGTGACATTAGTTTTGACTGAACTGAAATTCACAGAAAACACAAACCTATTCTACCATTTATATTTGTTCTATTTGAACAAATTATATACAAAAGCATTAAGCATATAGTTATCCAGAAGAGGTTAAACTTCAAAATGGATAACATCTTGTAGAATATATTAAAACAACTACTTTTCCTAGCTATATACTAGAAAATATTGAATTACATATACAATAGAATTCTGAAGTATTTAAAGAGGATACAGATACAGAAATTGCTTGCTTAGTCAAAACTAAAATCATTTGTTGGATCTTATGTATTAATTGTTATTTCGAAAATTCTAAAAAAATTCCAATTTTCACCAAGGAATATATTTATTGGCTTTTAAGTTCTTTGCTATTCATATTTGTTTTGTGAAAAGAAATCTTGGGGTTGTAGCAATTCATAGAGAAATTGCAATAGAGCATTGCATTGCAATAGAGAAATAGGCAAATAGATGAATAGTAAGGAAGACATACTTACCATAATTACACTTACCTTAATATAATAGGGGAAATTCCCATTTCTTTATTGCATAAGAATGTTCTACCATACTTATATATGACATAATTTTGCAAAATATGACGCCTTAATTCCCAATAATAAATTTGTTATAAATTATTATAAGTCTCGCGCGCGGGCGAACCGTTTCAAACAGGTTCAAAGTCGTGACGCCAAAGCCTACAATTTACAAACGACGAGGAGATCGATTCGGTCTCCTGGGATCTTCCGATCCCAGCACTCGACGGCTTTATTTCATACTTCATTCGGCCGATTTCCGGCGCAACGCCTACCGAATATTAAGTTGTTGACGTCAGCTAGTTTCGAGCCGCTTCAGATTTATCGCTGTTTAGATCCAGTATGAAGGATCTAAATAGCAATATCGCGCGGAATTAGAAATCTTGTTTTCTTTTGAGGTACATGTTTTATTACAACGTTACGCTATGTTTTTAGTATTATTTTTATATACAAAATTTTAGACTTGATCTCTATTATATAATTTTTTGATTTCGCTGTTTCGTTTTATAATCAAATAAATTATATACTTAACTTTACTAGTCTTTACTTTACTAAATTATAATATATGTGTTTTAAAACATAATAGTTTTATGTCGATGCAAAGACTTGATTTCTCAAATAATGCAGTCAATGTGCAATGATTTATTTTTATAAAATTGTATAATATTGCATATATTATACAATTATTATCAGATAGGTATATATATATATATATATATATATATATATATATATATATATATATATATATATATATATATATATATATATATATATATATATATATATATATATATATATATATATATATATATATATATATATATATATATATATATATCAGATACCTGCATAATAATTATGAATTAACAGGTTTAAAATAACCATATTTAGATATACTAGTGAGTAAATGTGTATTTAAAAGTGTAATAAAATAACAAATAAAAAAATACCCTAGTGGAAAGAAAAAGTATAATTCTTATAGGCGACCTTCATTCATTTAGTCTGTATGCAGATACAGAATTGTCAACATATATTTATTTGCTCTGAATCAAGTAAACAAGTGACACTGGTGCTGCTAGTTAGAAGAAAATAAAGTTAACTGGTTTTTGTAAATAGTGCCCATTTATATCATTATAAGGTAAATAAACCACAACTAGGTAACTTTAGTTAGTTATCTACTTATTAATTTGATATAACTATATATTATATATAATAACAAAATATAGGTACAAAATAATAACAAAGTTTACAGAATATATATATATATATATATATATATATATATATATATATATATATATATATATATATATATATATATATATATATATATATATATATATATATATATATATATATATATATATATATATATATATATATATATATATATATATATATATATATATATATATATATATATATATATATATATATATATATATATATATATATATATATATATATATATATATATATATATATATATATATATATATATATATATATATATATATATATATATATATATATATATATATATATATATATATATATATATATATATGTATATACATATATATATATATATATATATATATATATATATATATATATTGAATATATATATATATATATATGTATATATATATATATACATACGTCACTGCAAGTGTTGGTGTATTGGTAATTTAAATTCAAGTATGAATGATCAATGAAATAAATCGTATACTGCTCTGAAGATCCTCAAGAAAGGTGAAAGAACTTGTACAACTTCTAAGTGGTTCGTTTTCATATGCATAGTGATTCATTTCCGTATGTGTGTCCAGATATAGTACTGGTAAGTGTGTTTTCTTTCTTATTCGTCTAGTTGCTTATTTCTATGTAATGAAATGCTACAAACCCAAGATTACTTTTCACAAAATAAATATGAATAGCAAAGAATTTCAAAGCTAATATATATATATATATATATATATATATATATATATATATATATATATATATATATATATATATGAATAATAACGAAGACAAACTTACCAGTTGCATATCTGGACATACATACGGAAACGAACCACTTAGAAGTTGTACAAGTTCTTTCACCTTCATTGAGGATCTTTAGAGGGATGTACGATTTGTTTTATTGATAATTTATATTTGAATTTAAAATATTAATACTCCAACACTTTCAGGGACATTTTATGACATTAGTTTTTGACGGAACTGACATTCTTAGATAACACGAACCTATTCTACTATTTATATTTGTTCTATTTGAACATATTATATATAAAAGCATTAGGCATACAAATGTCCAGAGGATGTTAAACTTTAAAATGCATTTTAGAGTTTAAGAGGCCGCCGGCTGGGGCTTTTTCTTCGTCTGATTTTCGCAACTACGATTCAAGATATCTCGCGAACTAATTATCCGATTTCGCTCAGCTTTGTGTGTAAATAAGCGTGTGTGTTTTATCGTACTCTACATTTTTTATATCAAGTTTTTTTTATAAAGTCAAAAGCCGCCGAGATATGCACTAAAAACTATTTTCCCATGCTTTTAATTGCTTGTTCTGATGTTATAAGGAGTGTTAGGCTACTTTTATTCTAAAAAAAATGGTTCCGCAAAAAAAAAATTAAAATCCATGAAATTGTGATCAAAATCCGATTGGGAAGTATACATTCAATATAATCAAATATAAACACTGATAAATAATTAATAATTAACCTAAATCTCCCATTCGATCTTCGAGTAATAATAAAATAAACTAAAGTAGCAGTGTCCAGTACCGCGCGCGCTACGCGGGCAAGGCGCCGCCGTCGCTGCACCGAAAGGTGTCTCCCACCGCTTCCCCCTCCCATGAGTTAATATCACAAAGGCTGCCTGTCGCGGGGGCTCAGAAAACTGGTTAAATTCGCACGGACGAAGTCGTAGATGATAGCTAGTAATATATATATAATGAAAATACATACTTGCTCCTGCTCAAAAAGATGTGCTAATTTCAGGAAAATTGGATAGTGAAAAATATTGCTAAAAATAACTCTTATTTTCGGATATTTTATATTTATATTCGGATATATAACTAACTTTGGAAATATGCATTTTAGGAAAAAACAAGAATTTATTCTTTATTATATTCTCTATAATAATATGATAGTATTAGTTTAAAACTCGCAGAAGTTATATTTTCGTTGGTATATAGCAATAAAGCCGGAGAAAAAATGTAAATCGAGGTAATTTTGAGGCGCTCAACTGACAGGTAAGAAATTGTCTAATCCCACTGTAAATGTGAACTTAAGTGTTAAAGTATTCCAAAACGAAATCCTAAAACTCCATCGGAAACGGTTTATAGTTTTATCACGAGACATTTGTTAATTAATTTTACAGCGAAATGTCTTTTTTTTGCGTTAATGCTCATTTACGGCCATTTGCACTTGAAAATAATATTTGTGATTCTTTTTTATAATTTTAATAGCATTTTCTATATATGACTGGTGAATTTGAAGAAATTGACGTACCAGGTGTTTCTGTAGCAACTTTTCCATCAAATTTAAAGTATTAGCTATTACTTCTATTGTTTGGCTCTGAATTATTTGTCCATTATTAAAAAGTGACCTTTTGGGTGACATTTTACGCAATGCAGTCCTGAAATAAAGAACGAATAACAAATAAAATAAAATGTTTTTACTTTTATATGGATCAAATTTCTGTAATTTAACTAAGAACACTTAAAAAAGATACTAGAACACATATCTCCACAATTTACAAGGTCATGTGTTAATATTTATGATGCATATTTCCACATATAATTTAATATATTTTCATTATACAATAAACAAATATTTACATTACAACTATGCAGATATTTATTATAGCATGTCTATATCATGATATAATTTGCTACTCGAATGTTAACAATATTAATTATAAATTCTCACAATTATAGCAGAGTACGTATATATTTTCAATTTAATTTCAACCAGTTAATATTAATTTACTGATGGTGTTCCTAATAAAGTTATGAGAAATTGTATACTGTCAAATTCTTGAAAGTTAGCCGTTGCGTCACAGTTATAAACCAAACTAACCAAATTAGTATTGTACTATTAAAATTAATGTGTGTTGAAACGAATCGTCGGGATGTATATAGTACCCGTCAGAAATAATTAATTTTCGTATAAAAAGTCGTATAAGGAAAAGTCGGAAAAGTTCGTATAACAAGCATTGAATTATTACCTCGTCCTAAGTAAAAACCGAGGCATGGGCGGGGGCTTGGTTTTTCTGAGGAGTGTAAGTATAGTAGCAACCATACGCCAAATTCACTATTTCGTGACTCGTATTGCCCGCAGTGCTTCGTATTGCCCGCAGAGTTTCACTGTTAACCAGACTCGTGTAATATTTTATAGTAAACAATGCTTGGACGGTGGGTGAATAATTCTACTGTTTCGAGGCCATCGAAGAAGAATTATTGTGAAAATGTGGATTCTGATTTAGAAAACTAACCTGCTAAAAATTTGGTAGAACCCCAGGTGAATCCGACCCAGCTGAACACTTGAATCCGACGATTCATTACCAAGCAAACCAAATTTGTCCAAGCAAACATCCTGTGCACATAGGAGATAGCAAATCTACAGTGCTGAAAAACGTGGTAA
>CAXKVY010013825.1:0-15869 GCA_964058915.1 Tetropium fuscum | reverse complement strand
ATACGCAAGCCGTAGAGTTAATAATGGCTATTAATTGCGAGTTACGACATGACAATTATTTTGCCCTTTGTTTTTGTTCTCAGCACAAATAAGCGGGATGTTGTGTGTATGTTACCATGGCAACACACGCAAATGAAATATAATATACTCTAAGTACATGGATATCCTACCAAATAATCTTGCCTTGCATCAAATGAGGTAATTCTGATTTTTTTATATGTTGTATGTGATGAATTGGTAATGACCTATCCAAGTTTTTCATCTCTAAAGCCCTCCGGATCATTGTTAAATATTTAAATTTTCGACCTTTTTTTGGTAGGCAAAAGTCACTAATGTACTAAAAAAGTGTACCTAAAACTTTTTTAGTGCATTAAGTTTACATCAAAATCAAACGAATTTGGCCTCGGTAGACCAAATGGTTTCTAAGATACAGCTGTTCAAAGACTTGCAAGATTTCCAACAAAAAGAGGATTTTTGTTGTTTTCGTCAATGTTAACCAATATGGCCCATTTAACGGGAAAAGTTATCATTTACGCTATTAAAGTACGCTAAATTTTCAACAAAACTAGACCAATTTGGTCTAGATTCCTAAAAATCACTTCAAATATGAATTGTTTATAAACCACATCCTTTCAACAAACAGACCAAAGAACAACATTATCATTAAAAAGTGTGTAAGAGGAAAAATCTAGATGTCACCTACTCGACGAATTCACGACGAGTCACTGTATGGAGGCAACAGTGAATCCCAAAATATTCACGAGCAAGGGCGGCAGCCAAGTTCAAAATGAACCTCGTCAGGTTGTCATCAGGTTGTCGTCTAACCAGGTAGCTGCAAGCTCTCTGCGAACATAACCACCAGGTGAAAATAAGTCCTATCTTGCGAGAATATAGCTGACCTGATGTGTGACGACATTGATGAACCATTCACCGATGACATTCAGATGGCAATTTGACCTGCCTGAGCAGGTCCATGAAGAGACGCTACCGAAACAAGCTGCCGAAACAAGCTGTGTTGTGGATTTAGAGGACCAGTCTGGTCCTCTATATACGAGGCCTGATCCAGTAGATATACGAGAAGATATAGGTCAAGATATATATAAGGTCAAGAAGATATACGAGTAATAACAATTTCCTTCACAGTATTGTACAATATTTACAATGAGGTGTTTCATAATAAACCCTAAACCTTTCCTAAACCCTTCTAATATTCGTATTAATTACTTGCCTCAACAACTTAACAGTAGTATCTCAGGAACCATTAATTGTTTTAATTTTGTTGCAAATTTAGAAATTTAGTCTAGTTAAGAAGCGTCAATAGTGATTTTTGCCGTAACACATGTCCTTGGTGGCAAAAATTGATAAAAATTGAAGAGTCCGAAAATTTAATGGTTTTTCAAGTTGTTAACCATGATCCGGGGGACTTTCGAGAGATGGAAAACTTGGATTAGTCTATGAGTGTGAAAAGTTATACTTTATCGCGCAAGTGCGAGAAATAAAAATAGATAAAAATCTTAAATTGCTTTATTTATAATATTTGAATTAACAAAACTTTTTTAGGATTACGTTCAAGTAACTGATTTCAGTCTTTTAAATTCAGTGTTGACAAGTGACAAGTGACAGTGTTGACAAGTGAGTCTATATAGAAAGAGGTTTAAAATTAACTTGCCCTAAAGTTTATATTGGCCAAACAGGTAGATCATTTGGAAAGCATTTTTTTGAACATAAAAATCTAATTTTACCAATAAAACTGATTCAACGTTTACTAACCATTAATAGAAAATAACCATTCATTTAATGATGACTTTTGATTTTACACTAAGGAGGTAAAGGGTTGATTGATTGATTGAGATTGGCGGGGGCTCTGCCCTTTGACGTGTAGGCCTCAGTATGGGCCCGTCACGTCCCGCCTTTCGAGAGCTATACCAGTCCAGTTGCCTTAATAAAGCCAACGAGGCGGCTGGGACATAGCTCTCTAAAGTCCCTGGGCATCAGCATCAGTTGTCCCAGGTATTGCATACGTGTATGCAGGAAAGCGGGGCAATTCATCAGAACATGCCCTGCTGTCTCCTCATCTTCCAAGCATCCCCTACACTCAGGGTCTTCCACAAGACCCATTATGTAAAGGTGTCGTCTTAGGTGGCAGTGACCGGTCAGTAGGCCTGTCACTGTTCTTAAGTTACATCTGCTTAACTTCAGCAGCTGTCTGGTCCTCCCAGCGTCGGGACCAGATATGAGTTCTTTAGCCTGCCTCATGCCTGGAGCAGTTGTCCAACAATGTTGAAACATTTGTTGGGCTAAAGTCTTCATTGAGAGAACCGCTGTGCTTCTGGAGATCCCTACGAAGGGTTCAGGCCCAGTAGGTGTCTCTAAAGTGCCTAATTTGGCTACTTGATCGGCCTTCTCGTTTCCCGGTACACCAGCATGTCCTGGGACCCAGACAAGGCGTAAATTATTCCTCTAAGAGAGCGTCTCGAGGACGGTCTTGCATTCCAGAACCAGTTTTGAGCGCACTTCAACGGCACTAAGTGCCAAGATGGCAGCTCTACTGTCGGAGCATATATTGATTCTACCAGTTCTTTGTGGGCCAGCTAGCAGCTCCAACCCACAGGATAGAATCGCAAATACCTCGGCCTGGAAGACAGTAGCATGTGCACCCAGAGCAAAGTATTTACTTATTTGTTCAGAGTCAGAAAAGACTCCGGCACCCGACATTCCATCCGCCCTGGATCCATCCGTAAACCAGTTGGTTCCGTTGCGGATTGCCATCGGGGTGTTCTCTATCCTTCACTCCTCGCGGTCAGGGATTACGACCTCCAGGAAGTTCGAGGGATGTAGTTTAGTGGGAGTATGATCACCACTCATGAGTAGAACCGGGCATCGTTCGGTGGCCCAGTTCCACAGAGGTAAAGGGTTAAAGTTGTTATTACTAGAATATTTTGATATTAGTAAACAATAGTACATTACATACCGAGCGGGAAAGTACTCTATTTCAGCCGAGCGGCAAGGTAGTTAGTAAACTACAGACGCGAGGCTAGAATGAGTTCCCGCGAGGTTTGTATACTATTTTACTCACAATCGGTTAGTAGTTTATGGATTTCTAATACTCACAATCTACCAATAATAATTTCGTTTCAAATATCTGTATCCATTTTCATTATGTGATAAGATGAATTCTTTTAAGTAACCTGTGAGATCGTTTCTAGGTAACAAAACAAGTTTGTTGAATCTGACATTTAGGCGATACACGACGCCATTAATTGTACATATAATCAAATTGTGTTTATTTTACAAAAATGTCTGATAGTGAATTTGAATGTACGCCACCAGAAGTGCGGGTAGCTGCAGAGAGAGCTACTGAAGGAATAATTCCTGAAAAAAGCAGGGAGAGGTATGAAAACACCTATGAACTATACAGTAAATGGTGCGTGGCTAAAGGTGTGCAGCATACCTCTGAGACGGTACTTCTTGCTTATTTTTGTGAAATAAGCAAACAAAGTAAAGCCTCCACATTATGGTCAAGATATTCGATGTTGCGAGCAGTATTAAACTTTAGGCATAATGTTGATATTAGTAATTACGCAAAATTGAAGGCATTTTTGAAAAGGAAGAATGTGGGATATCAAGCTAAAAAGTCAAGTGTTTTTTCTGAAGCAGACATCGATACATTTTTAAACAATGCCCCGATAGAATATCTTCCTCAAAAGGTAATTTTAATTTATTTAGTGCATATTAAATATATGTTATATTAAATTTTTTTAGGTTGCTTTAATTATTGGCATTTCCGGAGCCTGTAGGTGCGATGAACTTTTAAAAATGAAAATAAGTGACCTGGATATTTTAGAAAATCGAATTATAATAGTGATTCCTGTCACAAAAACCTACTCTTCCCGTACATTTGTAATTACAAAATCGGAATGGATAAATATAATAAAGCAATACGAAGGTCACAGACCTTCGTAATAACATTGACTCTGATTTGGTAAAATTACACGACAGCCTTTTGGGCATAATGCTATAGGAAGTTTTCCCAAAAAAATAGCAACTTATTTAAAGCTGGAAAATGTTAACAGGTTTACAGGACATTGTTTTAGACGTACTTCAGCAACATTATTAGCAAATACAGGTGGAGACATCCTACAGTTGAAAAAGTTGGGGGGTTGGAAATCCAACACCGTAGCAGAGGGATATGTGGAGAATTCATTACATGGACAAATAAAAATTGCTAATATGTTGTCTCATGTAGAAAATCCAGAAACGTCGGCGTCTTCATATATTTCTGAAACTCATAATTTTGAGCAACACGGTCTTACTTTAACCGTTAATAGTAATCATAATTCCAATGTAACTATTAATATTTATAATTCCAAATAGTTTTCTTTTTGTTATTGTTGTTGTTGTTTCTGAATTAAATAAATGTTGAGTGGATTCTATTCTTTCTAAACCATCTTTTAATCAAAAATGACATTGACATTTCCAGGTAAGAAAAGTGACAGATGCTAGCCGGGAAAGTACTTTCCCGGCTAGCTGGGAAAGTAAAGTAAGTAATAAGTCGCTTCCCGATTACTTCAAAGGTTAGAAATCCATAAATTACTAACCGATTGTGAGTAAAAAAACTTATTCTTATTATTAAATGTCATTGTGACTTATTATTCAACTTATTATTAAATGTTATGTATGTTTTATTGTTAAATGATTAATATGACAAAAATAATTAGGTATCCACTACGGCTAACTTTGTTTTAGTTTTAATTAAATACACTTTAGTTTATATTCATAGTACTTTCCCTACAATAACATAAATATCCTAGTATTTCATTAATTGTATTTTAATCCTACTCTTCATAGCATAATATTATTAAATAATGTCATTACCACTCATATTTAAAGAACTATAATAATATTAATTTTAGTAATTTTATACTCACCATCTGAAAAAAACTATTGTTATAGCGAAACAACTGTCATGGACAAAATAAGAATATTGTAAAAATCTTATAAAACTTATGTGCTTTTTGTCATGAATTGACATTGTGACACATTGGGCGCCAAAATCTGTTTAAAGTGTAGATTGTTCTAGATGTGTAGATTCATCGCAACTCTTATTTTATCATGATTGTGACATATTATGATTTCTGTGTCACAATCAGTCATTTTTTCTACTCAACTATGCATATACCTGAACTCTGTAAAATCCTTGATGTTTTAAAGACATATATATATACCTACTGCTGGTATTCAATCCTATTTTAATATAAAACAAATGTAATGTAATATCTAATTTGAGCAGTAAAGGGTCTGTTTTTCTTTGCTACAGTTAGTACAAATTATTTCCAAATTAGCATCCATTTTTAAGTTTTACAAACTGCAATTAACCAGGCGGCTAAAATGCAAAGCGTCATTTACTTTTAAAGCTCGTTCCATTGTTTTAGGATTAGGAGAATTAAATTTCCCCTGCAAATTAAGTAGCTGAATTAGCATATCACATGGAAGAAAGTAAGACCGAGGGCGACATATAAGACATTAATGTCTCTGCAGGGAAATCAACAGAAGGAAATAAATCTCTACAAAAACAAATCAATTTGTACAATAATTCATCCTCACTGGGAGAGGTTTCTGGCATTCAAAAGTACCCCATGAAGAGCCGCATCGCTAAACCTGCAAGGGGTGGGTAATTAGCTCCCTAAGATAATGAGTTACGTGGTTCGCTTCGTATATTTATCACGAGTCTCTAGAGTCGACAATGAGTCGGTAGGATAACTACATAATGCAGAGGAACATCTCGGGAGATGCCGCCGTTTCGTCTTAAGTTAAGGGGCGTGAGACCGCCTCACAACTCCCAGCCCCGTATACATTCGAGAGCATTTGTAACGTTATGGCTGCAAGGAGTCTTTTATTAAGACGGAATATTAGTTTCCGGATGGGGATTTCGTATTTTTTGAATTGTTACGTGACAGTTTTGTTGATTACGAGGGATAGTAAGGGTCATTCTCTATTAATTTATTAAAAGATATCCAGTGGAACTCTGGAGACAAAGTTACGTCTCAGGATATCACGATGCTAACTCCCTTTGCAATGTCCATAATTGAAATACGTGACTGTCTGGACTGTTTGAAATCATCATATTGTTTTGCTGGTCTTCTTGAATACATTACCTATTTCTTGGTAAGGTATTAATTATCGCAAATGTAAGTATAATTATTACATACTATAAAGTAATGACAGGTAGAATAAATTTCATATTAAAATAAATATACACTCAGTTCCAAAATAAGTGACGCACCTAATTTTGGTTGCAACTTTGAAACCTTGTTATTTGTGAACGAATGAACCGATTTTTGATTTCTTTTTTTTGGTTGGTAGGTAAATTATCTTGTCTTTAAAAAAAATATGCTCCCACTGCACGAGCGGCGTAACGTTTACTACGTCCATCGTTTACTAATGCTACTTATCTTGCTACTTGTTCAGAGTTTATTTGAGGCATTTTACGTAACAGTCTCTAAAACTTTTTGACACTGACACTTAATGACACAACAATAGAGTGAAATAGTTTTTGTTTTTTTCTGTTAGTGTCTGTTTTTTCATAGACAATGTGATCCTACAATATATTTAATGTGAGGAATAAACGAAACGTTTCGGCAAAAAAGCTGTAATTTGGACAATTTTAGAGATAGATCAGTGCATAAAAAAACAGAATGCTCGTAAAAAAAAGCGCCTTTCATATAGAATGTAACCATTTTCGATACCATTACTTGATTAACACACAGGGTGAGTTAAAATCTAAGAAAAAACATGGGTCCAGGTTTTCCACTACTATCTAGGAGGCTTTGAATAAATTTTTACCTATTTAATTTTCGAAAGACAAGATAATTACCTAAGGAATTTTTTAAATATATATGTTCGCCGAATTTATACCGGGTGCTGTCTGAGTTATATATTTGTGGCTATTTTTAATAAAAAGTTGAAATTTGTACGTAACTATGTTTTATAACAGTGTAAGTTTTGCCTCCATCACAAATTTTGTAGCTAGGTATATTCAAATTATAGTTTTTATTAGAATTTCCATTGTTTTTCCGAATTAATCACAGCAACAGACACATCAAAAGAAAACAAAAAAAGCAGTCCCAAGTAAAAATAATAAAATATAATTTTTTTAACAATAATAATTAGTGGAAATCTTTGCGCCTCACTTTCTTGGAAGCGAATTCTTTAAGCTTTATTTTCTTTTATATTCATTTCCTTGGCTGCCTCGATGCACAATATTGATAAATTACGTAGCCTATCCTGATATAATGTATTTCTCGTTAAATGTTGCCTTAATTAACATGCCTGAATTTATTAAAAGTCTTTTTTGCCTGGCCACAGGCTCCTTTAAAAGTGGCCTGGCTCCTTTGAAAGTAATGAAATGAAGAGTTGCTATTGACGTACCAATTTTTACCACGTGAGTAGTGAATTATTATCTTGTTCTAATACAAGTAATACTAAGATAGTATTACTTATGTGGCGTATTTGTTGTTACAGAAATGCCGTTTTCAGATTATTTTCCCCACTGTATTTATTGTTAACTCCTGTGGTAAGTTTCGTTACGATGCTTGACCTTTCAGTTGCTTCCCGTAGTTAAAAATCAAGTTCATAGTTCTTGTGTTCAATTCAAGTCTTCATATATTTATTCAGTGGTATAAAAGCTTCTCCTCGAGAGATACAAACTTGCTATAAATATATACATGCTATTAATACTTGCCACGAAATTTTAAAGTAGAGTGAGGTAACTGAATTTATATAGACGCCAATTTCGGGAAGACGGAGTATAACTTTTAACATAAGACCTGCACCCTACATTGCTTCCTGAATAAACTTCTATCGGTGCTTAGATTCATT
This sequence comes from Tetropium fuscum, assembly GCA_964058915.1. NCBI lineage: Eukaryota > Metazoa > Arthropoda > Insecta > Coleoptera > Cerambycidae > Tetropium > Tetropium fuscum. Next base: position 7,991 of record CAXKVY010013825.1, on the reverse strand, counting down.
GATATTAAAGTTTACATCCTGCAAAGTATTATGTAACTGTATAGTGTATAGCGTTATAAAGGAAACTTATTTTGTATCTACTTATAGCTGAATAGGTGTTCATAAGAGTATTGCCCATTATTATAACCTTTGGTGGTACAGGTATCGTACTAGTATTATTTATATTTAAAAATAATTAGAAAAGTACAAAGAGATTGTTGTAAAGTAACAAGTTAACGACCATAAATCTAAAAATTTAAACTTTTTAGCAAGTGACAAGCAGGTAATTGTGGACGGGGGTAATAATAGACAAAAGTCACAATTGTTTTTAGACAGACAACTTTATCATGTGCATCAAAGTGCGGATCAAGTAAAAGTCTGTAAGTTGTTTTTTTGGTTAAATTATATTTTGTTCAAATCAGTCAGATCTGAATTGAACACTCAAGTTCGTGTTTTCATTGACTGTGTTAAAAACTGACAAAAAACAAGATATTAAAATAAAATGGAAAACGTTGGTAGTTACAATAAAGTAAGGTTATGCTTCAGGACATTTGGTTTATGATTATCTAAAGCCAGCTTTACACAGAAGCCTGTCCATTATTTGTGGAAATTAATGGAGAGGAAATGTATGTTGTAATGGACGTACTTAAAACGTACGGTTTTGTTGTATAATATGCCACAGAGTCTCAAAATAAACTTATCTATCAATAATTTACTTACGTAAATTATGGCACGAATCTTGCACATGGAACTTCGAGAAGTTCGTCGGGGAAATATATTTCGTGGCGTTGCTGTTTAGGCACAGGTAGGTACGTTATCCTAAGTCGACATTAAAGATCGAAATATCATTATTGACGAAATTAAAATTGGGGAAAGTTTTGCCATTGTTGTAAATTCCTCACTCTTTATGTTTTTTGGGTCACTGAACATTAATCTGAACTTTGCTGACAGGAATTTTGCCTTTTCTTTTGCAAAACAAATTAATAATTTCTCGCCTAAGTCTCAAAAACTATGGGTTTTATAGAAAAGACCATTCTTTACTAAATTAAAGTAGACAAAATTTCCTACATTATTAACGTAATTTATTTGCTACTATGGCCCATCGTTCTGCCGCTAGAGCGCGCTGGAAAATGGTCAATATCCAAAAAAGTTACAGAAATGCGATATAAGGCAATTTACGTCCGATTTCCGTGGATGCAACCCATGTTGACCATGTATGCTTTCACAGTTTTGAAAATATAGAAAATATTGCAGATAAATTAATAAAATAAACTTATAATTGCACCACAAATTCATACATCAGAAAGTACGTAGTCTAAAGAATATGGAAATTAATAAACAAAATAAAAAGAATTGTGGGTACACTAAATGAAAAACTAGAAACACTAGTAGATACACAAATCGCATTTTTGTCACTTTTTTGGATAATTTTCCAGCGCGCTCTAGCGGCGGATCGATCAGCCATAAAAAAATAAGGAAACTTTATCGACTTTGGTCTAGAATTTGGTAAGAATGGTCTTTTCTATAAAACGCATAGTTTCTGAGAGGTGAGAAACCGAGAAAGGGGCCAAAATTATAAATTGATTTGCAAAAAAAGAGGTTCAGATTCATGTTCAGCGAACCAATAATTATGAAGGGTGAGAAAATTACGACTATGGCAGGACCCTATTTCCTTTTCCTAATATGCTTAGCTTAGCCTAAAAGAGGATGAGAATGCTTTGCCAAATACCTTTATGAATGTGGAAAATATCGATATAGTCCTACTAAACAAGAAATGTTGACTTTAGTAAAAGAGTATTGTGAAGCAAGTAGAACACTTTGTAGTGAGTTTGGTCCTGGTAGGAAATGGTACGAAGGCTTTATGCAAAGGCGTCCTGCACTATCTGTGGCAAAAGGAGAAATTATGAGTTCTCAACGAATACGCGGCGCTGATTCATTTACCATTAAAGGTTAATACGCAAGCTAAGCTTCTTTTATAAAAAAAGAGAACATTACTCTCTCTTAGTTTTTCTCAGAATCCTAAAGATGTGAGACTCATAAGACCAAAGGACAAGATGGAGTCAAACTGCCTCCTTTGATCATATTCAACGGAAAATGTGTCTGGCAAACCTGAGCCCATAAGAAGATTATCCATGCACCAATTATACAGTTAAAAAGAATAATTGAATGGAAGACCAGCTTTTTCACAAATAATTTAAAGACAGTTTCTTTGTTGTTCGTGAAAACTTTTGAAAAAAGAGGCCATAGGAAAGTTGTTCTCATATATGACAGAGCTGCCGCTCATACCAGTTACGCGTTGTCGAAAACTGCCATCGAGACTGGAATTATTTTGGTAAATGAGTTTCCCTGGTCGAAGTCCTACTGGACTTTTTTAAATACAGTTCGAAAAATTTCATGAAGAAGCTTTGATATTGTAAAGCTCCAGAGATTTAGAAACCCGGAAGAAAACATTACATTAGATGGATAAATAAATAACGACGGCGTGTCACATGGGCTGCATTCCCGTCGAAGATATTATAAGACAAACTGACACAAAGTGTAACTAAAAATGTGTTAGAAAAAATATGCGATTAAAAATTCTTTAAACAAAATTAAAGAAATACGGAACAAGCAAAAGATAATTCAAGGTGCTGTGATGTTGTGATTTGGATGTGCTTTAGTGGCACATCCAAATCACAGCATAATGATGTGCCCAAATCGAAAAGAAAAGACGGGATACGCTAATTTTCATTTTTGCCTTTATTGCATTTCTGTCAATGTCGCGTCACGAAATTTTGTTAGTATACTGAGGTATGCGGCACCCGAAAAAACATTTAGAATGGAACAAATCAAAACTACCCCAAAACATTCCTGGTAAAACACAATTTGACTGGATCGCATTTATTTTCGTCCGGAATCTCAGTTTCATACAATTCGCAGGAAGTTCAATGAAATTTCCTAAAACTTTACAGTGCAATTTTATCAAACGCAGGGTAACATATGGACACGACCATACTTCCAGCGGAGTAATTGGAAATAATCCGGATTTCAATTTAACACGAACGCATTATTGGCAATATGTGATACAACTCTCAAAGCCAATGCAACTCCTGTAGTGCAACTCATCATAGAGGCACATCAAAGCGTATTTGCTTTTACCTAAACAGGTCCAATTAATAACAAGTGGCCGAGGTATGTTGAATTGTCACCCACGCAGTCATCTGAAGTAATTCCGTCATTAACCTCTGCATGTATATTTTGTATATATAATTGCCATTAACATAGACTATAGGAAAACTGTTAGGTAGATATTGAACGCGATAATACAATAAACCTTCAGTCAACCCACGCGTTGATATCATCTTTACGTGAGTATGCATATTATCGTACCAAATTAATGAATCTGAAATAAGATTCGGCTGAACAAAATTTACTCCAGGCATTCGGTCGTGTACCTACCTACCTAACCTACCTAAATTAGAAGGAAGAAGATGATTAACATACCAAAATATGTAGATACATGTGTCCCCGACTTTGTATGTGCTAATATTTCTTCTCATGTTTAACATTTCTTCTCATGTTTAACATTTCTTCTCATGTTTATAAAGACTATTTCCATCCGTATTATAATGGAGTAATAATGAGTTTTAAGTCAAATGGAACGTCAAGAAATAAATATACTAAACACCATCATAACAACATTCTGATACACACCAAGAAATAATCATTTGGTAGAAATTTTTAAAAGTAGTTCCTCAAAATATATCCAATTTTCAGGTGGGGTATACTTTTAGAAGCTGGATATAAGTTGAATAAAACTAATGTTAGAGAAAATTAGAATTACATGTTATAAGAAATAAATCAGTACTTTTGAATACAAACCTAGTACCTCACATTTTACACACTTTTATACCCAATACAAAATGTCTTTATATATTGTCATACATTATTAGTAAGTTTCCCTCCCAACAACGATAAGTTCGATCACGAGATTTAGGTAGTACTTAGTCAATAATCTCCCTAAGATGTTAAAATGGTTAGCGAAATGCAGGCCAGGTTTACTGTTGTGTCTCGGGGTTTGCGAAGTGTTCGGCGCCTTAATAAAACTTAATAAAAAAGTAAGTTGTATTTATAAGCGATGATGAAACTTTATCGTCATCAATTAGCATTTTAAGCTCCATTTAATCCAAGACGTGTATATAATCTGATTACTTAAGGGTTTTTAGCGGGGTTACCATTTATGACGGGTTATATAATGTTAGATAGCTATTGATTTGTCATAGTTGTCGATTTCAAACCCCTTCCATTAGATCACGACTACAGTGGTTCAACTATATTTATTTCACAAGAACGAGGTGGTTACTGGTTACTTACGTTGTTTTATATTTTCCAAGTTGTTGATTTGGTATATTGATGTATATGTTAGATATAGTATAGTCGAGGAAATAAAGCAAAGAATTTCCCATTTTTTGAGAAGTAATATGGATCTTAATATGGTTTTGTGCGTTCGATTCGTGAGAGCGTCTATAAATGGCATCTATACTTTTGAAAAAATGCATTTTTGCATATAAAAATATGCATTTTAGAAGTTTATTTTAGAAGTTCAGAAATATTGATGGAAAGGAGTTCAGTTTTGCTACTTGGGGGTTTTTGGGGTCGTTGAACACCAATATCATGGCAACGGTCTCCGAAGTACCTCGCTCCCAGGGTGGACAGTATAAACGTCGTCTCCTAGAGTTTTATGGGAATTCATGACATAAAGTCGAAACTCGTTACTTACTCGGAAGGTTTTTGGGGTCGCTGAACACGAATATCACGACGGCAATGGTCTCCAAGGTACCTCGTGCACTGGGTGAATAGTATGAACGTCGTCTCCTGGAATTATGTTGGATGCAATAAGGGAGATACGCGTCATGGTTTTTTATTGCAAAATAATTTTTAAAACGGTACTTTTCTACATTTCTCTCAATAATTAAAAAAGTAATTATTTTAGAGAAAAAAGTTTCGAACAAAAGTTAATTTTATATAAGGATTTAACATTTAACAAAATCGCAAAAAAAATCTCTGCGATATTTAGTGCCAAAGTTAAAAAATGCAGAAAAACAAAAATACGATGAAATATAAGAAATAACTTTCTGATCATTGAAATCCAATTGAGTCCAAATTCACTTTTTTTTTCTCTGACATACCCCTACTAATAATGAATAATAATAATTCATTCATTCATAATAAGAGATCATTAATATTATTAGTTATTTCGGATGAAATTGTATTTGGAGAAAATGAAAATATTTTCCAATTTATCCAATATTTAGACTACCGAAACTCTTCTTGATCTTATTATTAGTGAATGTCGCTAAAAGACCTAAAGTTTAATCATATTTTATTAAAATATTACACTTGCAATTGTCACATATATATATAATATAATATAATGGAAATTTAAGCAACTTATATATAATTCATAATGAATAGTGTACAAATGGCAGAAAACTCCAGAGATATGTGTCGCAAAAGCATGGGATAAAGTGAGAAATAAACTGCTTGAGCTTGATTATAAAATTAAGAGCTTGGTTATATGATTAGGAGAACCAATCGATATTTCATTAGAAGAGACTGATAGAACTAGAGATTCCATCATCCTGGAATAGTTGTAAACAGTGTGAAATTAATTTTCTATAGATCACAAGCTGTTACTTATTAATTATTAATTAATTTATTGATACTTCCTATTATTCACATAACACAAAACTAACATTATAACGTAAACTTATACGGACGGGTATCTTATTACTTGCGGAATTATGTTTTATTCATCATGCGAAAATGTTTTACAAAAGTATATATTTCTTGCCGTAATGCGTTCTCTGTCCTCTCCTGTCTTCAGATAAACGAGTTCATGAAACATGACTAAGCTTTTTTGACTGTTCGTTATCAAAAGGGCCGTCATCATCGCACCCCACCTACTGAATTAAAATTAATCATTAGCTTTATTGCATCCCTTACGTTCCCTAACGCCCAGATGGAATTACTTCGGCAAAGGTATTTTACAGCATCCCTTTGAGGCGGGAGGGTCCCAGAATTTCAATGTTTCTCTTATTCATTTCGCCAATCTCTGATTTCTTATTAGGTCTATTTTAATCTCCTGGTAGACGCACGTTTGAGAGTACCCACTGACCTTCGTTAAGTAGTATCAATTGTTACACTGCTAAGGACATTTTAATGATCATAAATTACACAGCAAGTCTTAGGATTTATTGAAAACACCTACACACTTCTTCGACAAATTTTTTGGTTAACAATTTTTGTTAAAAAAAATATAATTTTATATTTTTTGATCAATACATTAGTGAAAATAATAGTTGATTGTTTTGGAAGTAAAGGAAATTGGTAGTTTTCTAGTGAGTGGAGCTTAATTTAGGAGCGCAGCGGGTGATTCCAATTTCCAGGAGATAAAAGACTTCTTTTCAGGAGATAAAAGACGTTGTATTCTTAATAGAAAAACATTAACTGTTAGAAATTCTTGAAGGTGTTCTACACCAGCTGATCAAAACTCGATCATAACGTAAATAATAATCAATTGTTTTTATTTTTCACGCCTTCACTGAAAACCAACATTAGATACTCATATAAACATATTTATTATATGCAATTTTTTTATATACGGAATTTTTTATTTAATTTTTGAGTATCTGACCTTCCAAAACTAATAATGAGTCACACTTATCACTAAATTGTGATTGCTTTATGAGTTTTAAAAGTTTTGTGAAAATTGAAGAGTAGCCATAACTGTGACACCAAATAACAGTGTTGACATGACATGATTTTGACATTTGACGTGATCGAGAAGCGTCTTCGAGCTTACTTCCTTTAAAATCCAAATAAAAATATGAGAAGGTATATGAAATATTTTGTAATTATTGGAGGATGGAAAAAAACACACTAAGAACTGAAGAAAATGTGCTACTAGCGTGTTTTGTAAAAAGGTAAGATATTTGTAGGTAAGATATTTGTATTAATATTTTAGTTTTTTATACAATGTCTCATTATTTTAGGCAAAAGCTCTTAAGTCAACATGGTCTACATATTCCACTGTTTATCAACTAGTTTTTTATTAAACTATTTTGTTAGTATAAAAATGGTTTTAATTACAATTTCTTCAAAATCTTATAATGTGAGAATTTTTTGTAAATTGGAAAATAATCCAGACAATACCTCTTTTTCTATTAAGAATATTACTAATCTTCAAAACCAACGACACCTACGAATATTATTACCACAGTATGTATTGCAATGGCAGACTTCGAAAATATAAAATTTTTTGGAGTTCAAAATGTTTCGCTCAAAATCGGCATATAAGCGCAAAATTTCATTAGGAACATAATTTCTTAGTGACATTTTTTGAAATATATATAACTAAGAGCATTTTCTAAAGATTTTTTTGGAAAATTACAATTAGGTATCAACTTTAAATTGGTGCATTTGAAGTTGTTCTGGAAGTAGAAGTGATTGTTAGCAATATATATATATATATATATATATATATATATATATATATATATATATATATATATATATATATATATATATATATATATATATATATATATATATATATATATATATATATATATACATATATATATATATATATATATATATATATATATATATATATATATATATATATATATATATATATATATATATATATATATATATATATATATACATATATATATATATATATATATATATATATATATATATATATATATATATATATATATATATATATATATATATATATATATATATATATATATATATATATATATATATATATATATATATATTAGATTTTAAGAGAGATAATTGTTATGTGGATAGAGTATATTAGAGGTATGAAAATTGATAATAATCTGACTTGAAGATACTTACTTTATAATGATTACATTCGTGTAGATTTTTTTGTTAAGTGGATGCCAGTTCACCATTTACAATTATAATTTAATATTCATCTGTAGATCTGT
>CAXKVY010013824.1:0-16079 GCA_964058915.1 Tetropium fuscum | reverse complement strand
GTACAAGTTCTTTCACCTTCATTTAGGATCTTCAAAGCGGTGTACGACCTGTTTCATTGATCATTTATACTTGAATTTAAAATATTAATACTCCAACACTCGCAGTGACGTTTTATGACATCAGTTTTTGACGGAACTCAAATTCTTAGAATACACAAACCTAGTCTACTATTTATATTTGTTCTATTTGAACATATTATATATAAAAGCATTAGGCATACTGTTATCTGAATATCCTCAATGAAGGTGAAAGAACTTGTACAACTTCTAAGTGGTTCGTTTCCGTGTGTATGTCCAGATATAAGACCAGTAAGTGTATTGATTGATTGATTGATTTGAGATTGGCGGGGCTCAGCCCTTTGACATATAGGCCTCAGTATGGGCCCTTCACGTCCCGCCTTTCGAGAGCTATACCAGTCCAGTTGCCTTAATAAAGCCAACGAGGCGGCTGGGACATAGCTCTCTAAAGTCCCTGGGCATCAGCATCAGTTGTCCCAGGTATTGCATACGTGTATGCAGGAAAGTGAGGCAATTCATCAGAACATGCCCTGCTGTCTCCTCATCTTCCAAGCATCCCCTACACTCAGGGTCTTCCACAAGACCCATTATGTAAAGGTGTCGCCTTAGGTGGCAGTGACCGGTCAGTAGGCCTGTCACTGTTCTTAAGTTACATCTGCTTAATTTCAGCAGCTGTCTGGTCCTCCCAGCGTCGGGACCAGATATGAGTTCTGTAGCCTGTCTCATGCCTGGAGCAGTTGTCCAACAATGTTGAAACATTTGTTGGGCTAAAGTCTTCATTGAGAGAACCGCTGTGCTTCTGGAGATCCCTACGAAGGGTTCAGGCCCAGTAGGTGTCTCTAAAGTGCCTAATTTGGCTAGTTGATCGGCCTTCTCGTTTCCCGGTACACCAGCATATCCTGGGACCCAGACAAGGCGTAAATTATTCCTCTGAGAGAGCGTCTCGAGGACGGTCTTGCATTCCAGAACCAGTTTTGAGCGCACTTCAACGGCACTAAGTGCCAAGATGGCAGCTCTACTGTCGGAGCATATATTGATTCTACCAGTTCTTTGTGGGCCAGCTAGCAGCTCCAGCCCACAGGATAGAATCGCAAATACCTCGGCCTAGAAGACAGTAGCATGTGCACCCAGAGCAAAGTATTTACTTATTTGTTCCGAGTCAGAAAAGACTCCGGCACCCGACATTCCATCCGCCCTGGATCCATCCGTATACCAGTTGGTTCCGTTGCGGATTGCCATCGAGGTGTTCTCTATCCCCCACTCCTCGCGGTCAGGGATTACGACCTCCAGGAAGTTCGAGGGATATAGTTTAGTGGGAATATGATCACCACTCATGAGTAGAACCGGGCATCGTTCGGTGGCCCAGTTCCACATGCGAGAGTGCCCGCATGAGCACACCTGTAACTGGTCTAACGTGCGCAGTCTATATACCGCACGCATGGCTTCCATTTTAATGAATATTTGTAGTGGCATAAGATTTAATAGCACCTCCAGAGCTCTGGTGGGAGCCGTTCTCAATGCTCCAGTCATCCCTAAACACGTCTCCGGACCCAGTCCAGTTGCCTGTTAGTTGAGTTCCTTTCAACACAAGGCCACCACACGATGGCCCCGTAAGTTAAAATTGGTCTAACAATAGTGCAGTAGAGCCAGTGGAGAACCTTGGGATTATGACCCCAGCTTCCACCTCCTACACGTCCACAGTGCACACGTTGCTTTCCTGATTTTGCATGATATGTGATCATGCCAAGACAGTTTAGCATCAAGATGAACACCAAGATATTTCACCGTCTGGTGGTACGTGAGGACCACACCAGAGAGAGTAATCTCTGGTCGATTTTCTTGGTTCCTCTTTTTGCTGAATAGCATAAGCTGAGCTTTCTTAGGGTTTATTCTTAGGCCAGCTATTTGGCACCAGTTCTCAACTATTCTTATGGCCCTAGCCATAGGGCCACGCAAATTGTCCCTGGTTCCACTGCATAGGATGACCAAGTCATCTGCATAGGCCTGTGCATACAGACCAGCGTCATTAATTCCCACAGTAGGCTGTCCACTACAAGGCTCCACAGTAGAATATACCAGTAAGTGTATATTCCTTATTATTCGTCTATTTGCTTATTTCTCTATGTACTGAAATGCTGCAAACCCAAGATTACTTTTCACAAAACAAATATGAATAGCAAAAATATATATATATATATATATATATATATATATATATATATATATATATATATATATATATATATATATATATATATATATATATATATATATATATATATATATATATATATAGATATATATATATATATATATATATATATATATATATATATATATATATATATATATATAGATATATATATATATATATATATATATATATATATATATATATATATATATATATGCTGACGTGTTCGTTGTAATCTTAGTAATCATATTCTTAAGTAGACACTATAAAAAATCTGTCATTACCCGCATTATAATAGAAACACTTGCCAAACCGCGACGAGCGATACCTTATCACATTCCAGTAAAAATTTCACATATGTAAAAATCTAAAGTAAGTGAACGATACAATCAGTGATATTTTGGTCGTTCCTTAATTCCGATTAAAATAATATGATAGGTAATTTTATTTTACAAAATTACGTTTTGGGATGTATGATCATATGGTAGGTTAAATGATCAAAATTTTCCCAATATTACTTGCCATAATAGCAGTTATATAAAAATATCAATTATCTTTGACCTAGATACCTAGGTACCTACTTATTTTTAGAAATTACCACAACCTCACAAGAATTTATTGTATAACACCAATATCTATAAATTAATGAAGTGCTGATAGTATTATTAAGATAATTATACAGTTTAATTATAAATATACACCGCAGTGGTCTAATTGATTGCCTTTATCATTATTTATTTATATACATATTAAATTATTTCCATATCTACGGTCGCAACGAATAAGCATAGATTAAGTGAATAGATAGTCAGTGCTTATGTTATATTTTCTCGCTCCTAAATGGAACCAGAAAGAGAGGTCTAAAAGTGAGATGCAGTACATACGCTTGCGTAACTGACCCACCCCAACCCGAAGTTGACCGCATCTCAAGAACTCTCTCTACTTTTTCCGGTATTCATGCCTGTTTTTTAAGTGAAATAGAAAATAAAGGATGCCCAAATAAAATGTATTATGTTATAATATTTGTGTTTATCTCTATTTAACTTAAAGTATGAGGTAAATTACCCCAGAGGAAATAAGTCTGTGTTTGTAAATTGTGGAAAGAGTCGTCACGACGACGTTTGCATCAATCAACTTTTCCAACTGATGACAAGTGTAGCAGGCAATGGATTGCTATGTTAGGTAGGCACATGGAAATTTCAGATTTCTTAGACTAGTGTACTTCTTATATGTTAGTGTACATCTTAACGTTAAGGTGTCTTTAGGAAAAACTAAAATACCAAATGAAAATTTATTTTACCTACTTATATTCAAAATACGTTTCTAATAGGTAACTTTTTATTTCAATTTTTTTTTCTGAATTCCCAATATCCTACTAATTTTTCAACAATTTCTCTACTACTACATATAGGTAGTTAACTATATTTCAACTATTGAATTATGTAGGTATTTAGGTATCAAGTTATTTATGGTTTAAAATATTCAAATGTATTTTGTATTTTATATTAAATGTTTCTATACGAAGACGTATAGAAGAAGTATAGGTAACTATACCTAGATACTACCTACATATAACCAGAAACCAGAACTTATATTTAGTTAGTTTTGGAAATTGCTAAAGTTGACATTACCTGGCTTGTACCGTGCCTAAAAAGTTGACATTATTATGACATTATTCATCCCTTGTTGGAATTAAAATGTGAAAAATTCTACCAATGCAGTCACACCAAAAATATGTACATACTTTGTGGTTAAAAAGATATTTTAAGCCTCCAACATAACGGGTGGTTACACGAAAACGGTGTAGAATACTATAGGCAAACAACTAAACAATCTTACAAAAATTTGATTATTGAAACGCTTGGTTTTAAATTATTTTATATTATGTATGTTGCCGAATAAACAGTTATAAACCAAACATAGGTATGTTTTTCAAATGAAATGATCTATATATTTTACTTTCAAATAATACCTAAATTTCCGATATCTGCAATAGTTTTTGAGATATTTGCAAAAAAACGAGACTCCCCCTTGTTTTACTAAATTGTTTATAACTTTTGTAATTTTTACCAGCCCCACTTCAAATTTTTCAAAAAGTTTTACAATGTCAATAATGGGTATTATAATAATTCTTATAGTCTGGAGCAGTGGCGTGCCCAGATATTTCGTCTGGGGGGGTTAAGTGTATGGGAGGGGGGAGAAAAAAATCTAAGATCGGTAATGAATAAATATAATAAGAATTCAAAGAAAAATCTATTCTTAAAAAGAAACAAAACTGATTTTAAAAAACCTACAATCCAAAATCAAGTCTGCGTTTTTTGGATTTAGCCAAGTCATAAATTACTTCGTATAAAAGGAAAACAGTTTATAATTTATTATCCTCGTAAAATATAAAATTTTTATACAATATTAAAAACTTCAGTAGTTATATTCTCACTTTTTATTTGTTAAACATATTTGTTAAACATTGCTAGTCTTAAATTATTGTAATTATGTTATAAAATTCAACAAATGGTAGGTATCGGAAAAAATTTAACAGATTTTGGATAGCATGTATACGTACTCAAATAAATTTAATAAATGACATGAGTTTGTTTCTATATGATCATTTAATATAGTTCCAGATTTCTTTGTTTTATTAATCTCTAAAGATTCTAATAAATTTATATATAACATTTTTGTTTATTATAGTAGATGTATCTATTTTCGGTTTTTCTTTTTTCGCTTTTTTGTTTGATAATTCTGAGCCTTAGAGGGGGGGCGGTTTGAACTCCCGAAACCCCCCCGTGGGCACGCCACTGGTCTGGAGAGGCGGAAAAATAGTAGGGAAGATATTAAAAATATCTTTAATAGTTATTTAACGAACTACTGTATTAATGACAGCGATTAATAATGGAGATACTTTAACGCGCTTGCTACATTGTCGAGATTATTAATCGCGTTTTAATATACGAATTACTTACAACATTTTTCCGTCGACTGTACTTTGAATAAAATGGAGATAATCTTATTTTAAATTTTTATTTAAGAAAACTAAGTATCACAAATCTGATTTGTGTTGGTAAATATTTATATTTACGTTAGAAACAGTGCAGTTATTAAAATCGAAGGAAGGCAAGGCACAGATAAATGATCAGTTTTATGATATTCTGAATTTAAATTTAAGTTTATGTCGTTATCTCGGATGATTGTTTCGGCGCTGGTAGAACTAGTATGAGGAGTTTTTATGACAGTTTCACAGAAGATTTTTTAGTTATGTCAACAGCAGTGGATTTCCAACCACCCAGTCGTTTAATTGCTTAAAAAGTCTGCACCACTGTCAGAAAGTATGGATCCTCGAGGCAGAAGAAAAAGCTTTACAAAACTATAATTCAAATATTAAGCGTGACATTACTGACAGTGACAGATTGATGACACGGCGTCTGGATTTGGAAATTTAAAACTATGCGTATGTTTCGCTAAAATCGTTTATTGATAGAAAATCATGCGTTAATAGGGACATTAATAAACTATTTTGTATGCATCAATTAACCTCGTAAATACATTGGCGACGGAAAAAGGATATTCAGTACTTTCCCGTAGTAATAAATAAATTAATTTTCAGATAAAGCAGTAATTTCCAAGGAAAATCCTCAAAAAGTCAAATTTTGATTTAAAATTATCACTCCATACACAAAGAAATAATATAAATTCTAAATTTAACAGTTTTATTTAAATAAATTAGATGATTACGAATAATTGTGCTTAAATAATCAATTAAATTTGTTCTTGTATGATGATAAAAAGAAAATGATATTTAAACTACGAGTATCTATGATCAACTCTATCCTTAACCTAAATTTTAGAATTTGACATATCTGACAGTTCTGTTAAATTTTATGGTTATGTCCAAAAGTTTTCAATAATTTGTAAGATCTTTTATATCTTATATGCATAAAATTATAAGTAAGGTACCTTACTTACTTTTTTCACGGTTGCTTTAATTAAGATGTCACTGTGAATCCTCGGCTATGAATCCTCGGATCCGTGTCAATACTCCAAACTCGTACCTATAACTTTTATATATACTCTCTTGCAATTCTATTTTCTTCTCAACGTAATATATCCAATTATATTTTCTTTATTTTCAATTCCCGTGTCTATCTTTTCCCTCGTTTTATCTATCAATTTCCTTGGTTTCCTTATTTTTTTCTTTTATGGATTAAAAAATTAACCCTATTTACACTATTTTCATGGTGACATTAGTGACACTTCAATGATCAGTTGCTAAGCAACGCGTAAAGCGGGCTAACGGTATAGGTTACCCTTGTCGCTATTCATAATATTTTTATATTTAATAATTTCTATGCTGTCAAATGCCTCCAACTGTCTATTATTGGTCACATTTCTAACTAATCTTAAATTACTAATATCTATTCTATGATCATTGTCAAAAGCATGGTGTGCAACACTACACTTATCTGTTCTTCCATATTTTAGATGAGCCATATGCTCTCTAAATCTGATCATCACGTTTGTCCCACATATTTTCGATCACAGTCATTACAACTAATTTCGTAAATCCCAGACCTTTCATTTGGAGCAATTTTATCCTTTGGATTGTCTAAGAGTTGTTGTAATTTATTACTCGACGAATGAATTGCTGTTATACCCACGTTTATAAAGACCTTACTCAAACCACGAGTAAACCGGGGTTCGTACGGGATGGATACATATTTTTTATCATTTTGAGAGGTCGTAGAATGACGAAGTGTGTCCTTAAATTTACGCTTCCTAATTAGTTTCTCAACTATTATCTCTAGGATAATCATTTTTGACAGCTATATCCTTAATTAATATTTTTTCTTTTTCAAACCTCTCATTACTGAGAGGGAAGCTTAGTAAATGATGGACTAGAAAATTATAACTCACCATTTTGTGTTGATAGCAGTGGTGAGAGTCATTAGGGATATATAGTCAGATATATATCTGACCGTACTGGTATCTTTCCTATATATATCAAATTCTAACCTATTGTCATTATTTTTAATTACTAATACATCTAAAAATGGAAGTTTTCCATTATTTTCTAGTTCATATGTAAACTTTACAGAAGTGAAACGACTATTTAATTAGGAAATTAGATTTGGAAATTAGGTGGAATTAGGAAATTTGTAATGGTTTTTAATGTTTCAGTAAGTATAGTATCTAAAGCCAGTGTTCTATATTTTCCAAGTTTTCCTGGTACCTACCTAAAGAAGAATTAAAATACAGTATTAGGGAGCAAATTGATGGTATTAATGGTACCAAATTGGTAATATTAAATAATGTTATGTACAATTTGGAAAATCAGTTGGTACAACAATAAAATGGAGGTATTATGGAATATTTCCGGTAACCTGTGTTAGGTATAGCGGCCACGAGAGAGAACTAAAGTCTAATCCACCTTAAAAAAAAACGAATAACTTGGGATAAAACTTTTATCGTAAGACTAACTAGCAGTTCTTTATAACCCAGTGCTAAATTAGTACCGGCACATTTGCATAACTATAACAATATTTTAATACAATGACATTTAAAATCTAAAAATATAGCAGAACACTTCAATCATATCAGGACAAATACATCCACGTAAAATAATATAAAATGATGAAAACAATAATATTGAATTTGTTGAAGTATCGCAATCCAGTTGTAGATACCATCTAAATTTCGTTAAAAACCCACCGAAAAAAACAGCATGATTGCATCATTCTCATTTATAATGAGGTACCTACATTGATACTTTAACAGAACGTTGAAATCCTTCTGATATTACTCGTAATCAACAATTACAATGCAATATATTCCAAATAATTGAAATGAGGTTATTATTACCTACCATATATATATATATATATATATATATATATATATATATATATATATATATATATATATATATATATATATATATATATATATATATATATATATATATATATATATATATATATATATATATATATATATATATATATATATATATATATATATATATATATATATATATATATATATATATATATATATATATATATATATATATATATATATATATATATATATATATATATATATATATATATATATATATATATATATATATATATATATATATATATATATATTGTGAAAAGTAATCTTGCGTTTGTAGCATTTCATTACATAGAAATAAGCAAATAGACGAATAAGAAAGAAAACACACTTACCAGTGCTATGTCTGGACACACATACGGAAATGAACCACTATACATACGAAAACGAACCACTTAGAAGCTGTACAAGTTCTTTCACCTTTCTTGAGGATCCTCAGAGCAGTATACGATTTATTTCATTGATCATTCATACTTGAATTTAAATTACCAATACACCAACACTTGCAGTGACGTTTTATGACATTAGTTTTTGACGGAACTCATTCTTAGAATACACAAACCTAGTCTACTATTTATATTTGTTCTATTTGATCATATTATATATAAAAGCATTAGGCATACAGTTATCCAGTAGATGTTATATATATATATATATATATATATATATATATATATATATATATATATATATATATATATATATATATATATATATATATATATATATATATATATATATATATATATATATATATATATATATATATATATATATATATTAGCTTTGAAATTCTTTGCTATTCATATTTGTTTTGTAAAAAGTAATCTTGGATTTGTAGCTTTTCATTACATACGGAAATAAGCAAATAGACGAATAAGAAGGAAGATATACTCACCAGTGCTATATCTGGACATACATACGGAAACGAACCACTATACACACGGAAACGAACCACTTAGAAGTTGTACAAGTTCTTTCGCCTTTATTGAGGATCTTCAGAGCAGTGTACGATTTATTTCATTGATCATTTATACTTGAATTTAAAATATTAATACTCCAACACTTGCAGTGACGTTTTATGACATTAGTTTGTGACGGAACTCAAATTCTTAGAATACACAAACCTAGTCTACTTTTTATATCTGTTCTATTTGAACATATTATATATAAAAGCATTAGGCATACAGTTATCCAGAAGATGTTAAACTTTAAAATGCTCAATAAAGGTGAAATAAATTGTAAAACTTTTCGTTTCCGTATGTATGTCCAGATATAGCACTGGTGAGTATATCTTCCTTCTTATTCGTCTATTTGCTTATTTCTCTATGTAATGAAATGCTACAAACCCAAGATTACTTTTCAAAAAAAAAAAAAATAAATATATATATATATATATATATATATATATATATATATATATATATATATATATATATATATATATATATATATATATATACACACACTGACGGACATAAAAAGTGGCGCACCTAGATTTTGTCCCAAATTTGATGTTCAATAACTTTTAAACCAGCCTATCGATTTTGATAATTTTTTTTTTGTTTGAAAGAGCGATTCTTACGGATGACTATTTTGTAATTGGCTTTCCATAAAAAATGTATTTTTTAATATGTACAGCCTTTAAAAACCGATTATGATTTTGACACGAAATTTGATTGTCACTGTGGAGTGAAATTTTATTTGTATTGAATTCTTAGGTTGGTCACGGTGTTTACCATTATTTTTTCAGTATTCTCTTTTTTGAATCACCTCTCTAGGCCCTTCAACAACGAACATGCGACATTTTAGATGAAACGGTGTTATTAAGTTTGATATTCAACAAGGAGGCCGTGGAGCTGAAAATGTCTAAAAAGTTCATCGTTTAAGAAATCTTTAGCGTTTTCGATTACAGACGCTGAAATAATTGTTACTTACAAGTACAAGCAACATCAAAAATAAATAACAAACAAAGAATTATTCGACATTTTAGTAAAACGACTGTAATTATTAATGATTAAAACAATAAACTTTAAAAATTACCGAACAACAAACTAACTAATAACGAGTATTTCCTCCTCTGGCTGCTATAACAGCTTCCATACGCCTAGGCATGCTTTCAATCAAATTTGTGATAGTGATTTGAGGGATATTGTCCCATTCTTCTGTAAGAGCAATCCTCAATTTATTCAGATTCTCTGGGTCGCGTCTACTAACACGTTGTCCCAATTCATCCCATAAATGCTCAATGGGATTCATATCAGGGCTTTTAGCGGGCCACGGCATACGATTAATTCCGACATCGTTAAAAAATTGTGTTATCATCACTGCTGTATGCAGTCGTGCATTATCTTGCATAAAGAGGAATTCTTCGCCAATGTAAGGTGCAAATGGGACAACATGTTCATTCAAGATATCTATGTATCTAACTGCATTTAGAGATTGCCGTGGTGGAAACACAAATAATTCTGTACGGGCATCACTCGTAATTCCACCCCATACCATTAGTGAACCACCGCCAAAACTCTCCTTTCACTGAACATACCATCCTCGTATCTTTCCCCACGCCTTCTCCAAACCCTCCGACGCCCGTCTACTGATCTCAACATGAATCGTCAGTGAATAAAACTTGAGACCATTGCAACTCATTCCAAACAAGATGAATTCGAGCAAAATCCAAACGAGCTACTCGATGTCGTCGAAGTAATCGCATTCCAATATCGTCTTCTTGCGATAAAACCGAGAATCCTGAATCTCCGACAAATTGTTCGATCTGACACAACTGTTCCTCGTGCATTTCTTAAATTTCGGTTTGTGATCACCGCTGTTTGATAGGGATTCCTCGATATTTGCAGACCAATAAATCGATCGTCAATATTTTGCATAATCCTGGAACTACCCGAACCTGGACGTCTGCTGTATTGGCCCGTTTCTCGGTAGCGCTGGATCGCTCTTCGGACAGTTGTTTCTGGTAGACCAACAATACGAGCTGCATATCTTTGACTCCTTCCATCTTCTACCAAAGCCACAACTCTAGCTACTTGAATTGGACTAATTTGCACTGGCATTTTCTTTTAGAACGTTAACTGAATTATTTTTTTTCACGAGAATTTCAACTGAATCTTTTGAGGTTTCAGTGTTAACCGTTACCATAGCCTCCCTGTTGAATATCACTTAATAACACCGTTTCATCTAAAATGGCGCATCTTCGTTGCTAAGAATTCAATACAAATAAAATTTCACTCCACAGCGACAATCAAATTTTGTGTCAAAATCATAATCGCTTTTTAAAGGCTGAACATATTAAAAAATATTTTTTTTATGGAAAGCCAATTACAAAATAGTCATCCGCAAGAATCGCCCATTCAAACAAAAAAAAATTATTAAAATCGATACGCTGGTTTAAAAGTTATTGAACATCAAATTTGGGACAAAATCTAGGTGCGCCACTTTTTATGTCCGATAGTTTATATATTGTGAGAATTAATCTTGGGTTTGTAGCATTTCATTACATAGGGAAATAAGCAAATAGACGAATAATAAGGAAGATACACTTACCAGTCCTATATCTGGACATACACGGAAACGAAGCATTTAGAAGTTGTACAAGTTCTTTCACCTTCATTGAGGATCTTCAGAGTGTACGACCTGTTTTATTGATCATTTATACTTGAATATAAAATATTAATACTCCAACACTTGCAGTGACGTTTTATGACATCAGTTTTTGACGGAACTCAAATTCTTAGAATACACAAACCTAGTCTACTATTTATATTTGTTCTATTTGAACATATTATATATAAAAGCATTAGGAATAGAGTTATCCAGAAGATGTTAAAATGCATAAAATCTTGTAGAACCTATTGAAAACAACTACTTTCTTAGCTACGTTGTAAGAATATTGAATTACATATATAAATAGAATTCTGAAGCATTCAAAGAGGGAGTGATACAGAAATTGCTTGCTTATCAAAACTAAAATCATTTTTTGGTCTTCTTATGTATTAATTGTTTTTTCAATAATTCTAAAAAAATCCAATTTTCACCATGGATATATTTATTAGCTTTGAAGTTCTTTGCTATTCATATTTGTTTTGTGAGAAGTAATCTTGGGTTTGTAGCATTTCATTACATATTGAGTTCCGGCAAAAACTGATGTTATAAAACGCCACTGCAAGTGTTGGAGTATTAATATTTTAAATTCAAGTAGAAATGATCAATGAAACAGGTCGTACACCACTCTGAAGATCCTCAATGAAGGTGAAAGAACTTATACAACTTCTAAGTAGTTCGTTTCCGTATGTATGTCCAGATATAAGACTGGTAAGTGTATCTTCCTTATTATTCGTCTATTTGCTTATTTCCCTATGTAATGAAATGCTACAAACCCAAGATTACTTTTCGCAAAACAAATATGAATAGCAAAGAACTTCAACGCTAATATATATACATATATATATATATATATATATATATATATATATATATATATATATATATATATATATATATATATATATATATATATATATATATATATATATATATATATATATATATATATTGAGCCAGTAAGAAAATATGTAAACTCTTAAATGCCCTATGCCGCGTCGTTTGATAATTTACTAGGCTTGAAATTTATGATTTGTAGTTCTACGTTAATTTAGCTAAATAAATATAAAATGAGATATTGTAATAGTAACAGTATGATCAAGAAATATTTGATCTGCTTACAGGATACTTACACTATTTCTTCCTTATTGAATCCTTCTCTGTTTTATGGGCGCCACTTCCAGGAACACTAATTTAGATTTTACTATCACTTTAGACATGAGCACTTTTTAGTCTTAGAGGGGGTCCAGTTAGGTCTATGATATTTTTTTCGCAAGATTATTTTCAAAATGATGTTACTTTTTCAAAATAGTGAATTTTATGGTATTATAATATTTTATCAAATTTACTAAATTTTAGTGAAGCTCAAATAGTCTTAAATTGTTTCCTGAAATTTTTTAAAGAACAAGAAAGAATAAGTTTATTGCATATGACTCCGTTTATGTCATATATGGCTAATAAATTAAATAAAATCTTGAAACCTTATTTCTACCCTACGACAAACCTATGTAACTTATATCTATTACATGGGACCAAGTCCTCTGGCACAATGTTCCTTAAAGCTAGCAAAGTTTGAAATTGTTTATTACCTTGAAAATTATGTTAATCCTTTTCTGTCACCTCGCAGAAAACATCACTTTTTTATATCATATTATATCACTGGTTGGCACACGAACTAACAAATGCTGCTGGGCTCTGGTGGTGGCGTCATCTAGCGGATGTCGCCGTGCTGCCTCTGGAATGCTGCTATCCCCTCTGGAACTCTGCTTTGGGATTTATTCACCCTCAAACCTTTAATTTACTGCTTCTGTATTTATATTCTTCTATCACTTTGAGTTACTGGGAAAATTATTTCCTTTTCTTTTGATATTAATCACAAATCTCTTCTGCGGTTGGGACACTACAGATCCTTACACTTCTTACTTGTTAATTACCACGAAAACACTTAATTTTGCAGTTATTTCTGCTTGTATACCAATTACACTGGTGTTCTTGCTTATTTAGCACAAATTTAATATTATTACTTTAGATTTACTATTAATTTATAACAAATTTTATGAAACTTAAAGAGCGTGACTGTTGCTTCATCGGACGCCTTAACTAGACTCCCTTCTTAGTTGTTGATTGTTACTACGTGATATTATGCCGTATGAAAAACATGGAATAGAATTGGAATAGAATTTTGTGGCGATTAATTAATTAGTTATAATGATATTACGTTTTGAACAATCAGGCGCGTAGCTGGTTGGCGTTGCGCTATAGTCTGTTCGTTGGTCATAGGTGCGTGTTTGTAATTTAAATTTAGATGTTTCGAAACAAAGAACAAGAGACGTAATCAGAGAAATTAATAGGCCGAAAGGCGAGTTTATAAGAAGAGCTAAAAAATGTGTGGATTTTGGAGGGAGCTACAATGAATAACAGCTGCTTTATTAATTTTATTAAATAATTTTTAATCTTATTTGTAATATTTTCTAATTTAAATTTAATTTCTTAATTATTTGATTTAAAAGATTATTTAAAAAGAATTATAAAGACTCTCTTTTTCACTAAATTTGGTGGCAAAAAGTTATCTCATTTGCACTTAGTTAGTAGTAACGGATATCCTATATATATGGAAACTCAAATTAAAGTACATTTTTATGACTTTAAACACAAATAGGATGTTTTGTGAAGAATTAGAGTTTTCTATCTTCCTGCAAGCTAATAATTAAAGCTTTTATGGATTTTAGGTCATTACCAAAAGCTCTATAATTTATGCACGACCAATCATATCTTTTACTTGCAGTAATATACCTGACTCCAGCTGATGTTATATCAACACAAATGTTTTTATAGTTTTTCTTGTACTGTAACATGACATGTTTTTCGTACATTTTATTACCCGTTGATAAATTTACCGGCTTTTTTATTGAAAAATAAGACAGTGGTTTATATTTAATTTTAGACCCCTCAGGATCTACTGCACTGGCAATTATTATGGCCAGTTTATCACTACTGTTTTTGTGGTTATGATGAAACACGGTTTTTTGTATAACGGATAAAGACTGAGATTAGCACAAATATTGTTAATTAACAAACATGAACTTAATATTGATAATAATTTGTTTATAAAAATGAGCACGCAGTACAAATTGCCCTCAGTGAAAAAACCAGAAATTAAAAAGGTCTATATCTTAATTTACACTGAGATTTTCATTAGTTCAATGTATTTGCTTCCACCCTGTCTGATGTTGCCCGACTGGTAAATATAACTTTTGAGATAACTTTTGAAATACAACTTGAGATATAATTTTTGAAATACAATTTTTGGAAATAAATAGATGTTACTGTTGTTCCGCTTTTTCACCTAAATTACATCAGGATTCTTAGGGTAATTAGTAGCGTCGATACCCATCGTACGAACCTACTAATTTATTTCTTTTTTGATGTGTAAACATCTATTACGGCGATACGAGGGTAAATTTCGGGAAATGGGACGGAAATGTGAAAGCGGATGTGACATCATAACCCATCAATTATCACGCACAGTACCTACTTACTAAATTCAGCTGCTACCCGATAGATGGCGTTTCCAGCGTCAACCTCCATGGTGAGTGTGTTGCCTACCTTATTAAAAAAGTCCTGATGGTAGTATCGAACCACCGATCCCTGGTTTGGAAAGCGGGGCTTGAACCGCTGTACCATCATATGAGTGCTAGATGCTTTGTTAAATTTCGTGTACTTGATGCTTTGTTAGGGCGACGGTTAGCGTGCACATGATGCAAATGCAAGTACAGTGGGCTCAGGGCCCGTGTGGCAGTTAAAATATTAGGGTGTAGGTGGAATAATATCATATCATACATATTATAATACGCACAAATTAACACCCCGTAGTTACTACAAAAAGTTTTATCAATATAAACTTATAATTAACAGAACACAATATTCCGCCTGCTTCAACACGGGACGATATTCTGACTGACTGACCATATTTGCTATTTTAAAGCCTAAACTGCGTGTACATAATACTCATTGAAATCTCATAATCATAAATAAAAACTAATAAGAAAAACCGCCATCGATTGACGAAGCCAGTTGTTACATAAATCTCTTTGTTAGGATAATTAAGGACCCAATACATTGTTTTGCGTTTCATACATCGAAGCCGGATACGTCGAAACCGAATACGGCGAAAACCGTCAGCAGGATCGGGTGTCGGGGAATTTCCCTTAGTGGCGTGTTGTTACAGTAAATTATATGTGTATGTATTAAGATATATCAGATATAGAAGGGAAAATGATAGCATAGACTAAATAGGAAGTAGGAATGTAAATAGTAGGTATAGTGTATAGTAGACATGTATAGTATATAGTAAGAT
>CAXKVY010013823.1:0-26879 GCA_964058915.1 Tetropium fuscum | reverse complement strand
ACATTATTTTAAAATTAGCAATTTTGTTATTTTTTTTTAAATAATTGAAGTACACCCCAGTCAAAGATGTCGTAAATAGTCACATGGGATGTAAAATAACCTATATAATAATTTTATATGAGTCTCTCGTTGTTCTACGCTAACAAAATTTTTGAAGCATTTTTCAGGCTTTTTTATTCCGCTAGTTGTTTCACGGCGAGCGTTTATTTATTACGGCGCTCCATATAAAACTATTGTGAA
This sequence comes from Tetropium fuscum, assembly GCA_964058915.1. Lineage (NCBI taxonomy): Eukaryota > Metazoa > Arthropoda > Insecta > Coleoptera > Cerambycidae > Tetropium > Tetropium fuscum. The sequence continues at coordinate 26,639 of CAXKVY010013823.1, read as the reverse complement.
AGCGATTTTCATAATTTAATAAAGAATATTTATGATTCAAGCTTGTGAATAATATCTAGACTGATGTAAGTTGTGGTGATTACAATGCGATAGATTGGCTGATTTTCAAGCATTTTCGATTGCTTTGGATGAGATTACAAATTTATCTGACACAGCCCAGTTAGCTATTTTTATACGAGTTGTTGACGAATTCTAACAAGTTATTTCCAATAAACATTAGTATATTATTTATTCTTATGCTTATAAGTCCAGCGTTATGTTTAACAATAGCGGCCTAAGGGAATTTCGTGACGGAAAGACCTTTAAAAGTGGGTGGGGTATACAATTGAAATAACCGAGGGATTTACATTTTTTAGGTCTTCTATTCCACTGGGAGAGACTGACATGTACACTTGTACACGAACGTTTAATTAGGGAACGGTTATATTAAGTAGATACTTAAAGGTCGGCGTTTAGTAGACAAAGACAGGTGTTTGGTGGACAGAGAGTCTTGGAGGGTGTCGAAACTGTATATGATTTGAGATTTGCTTTTGCTGCATGTATCCGTTTCGATCAATGTATGCAAGTGTACCGTACCATGAAATTACTAAATCGTCACTTACAATATCCCTAGTGCATAATAATTATTTCCGAAATTTTTTTCGATATTCGATTTTTTTGAAAAAGATTAAAATAGCAATTTATTACTCGGAGTAGTTTCCACAAACACCAAAACACTTGCACTTCGCTCGACGCGCGTTTCGCCAACCAAATTGGCATCATCCGGAGACGATTAACATCAACTGCTATCAACGTGCGTGCTATCAACATAAAATGGCAAGTTTTAATTTTCTTGTCCATCGTTTACTAAGTTTCCCTCTCAGTAATGAGAGGTTTTAAGGAGTTTTAAAAAGAGTTTTAAGGAGTTTTAAAAAGAAAAAATATTAATTAAAGATATAGCTGTGAGTAATGTTTATCCGAGAGATAAAGTTGAAAAACTAATTAGGAAGCGTAAATTTAAGGACACACCTCGTAATTCTACGACCTTTCAAAAGGATATAGAGGCTCCAAAATATGTATCCATCCCGTACGAACCCCGGTTTACTCGTGGTTTGAGTAAGGTTTTCAAAAACCTGGGTATAACAGCGATTCATTCGTCGAGCAACAAATTACAACAACTTTTAGACAATCCAAAGGATAAAATTGTTTCAAATGAAAGGTCTGGGATTTACGAAATTAGTTGTAATGATTGTGATCGAAAATATGTTGGACAAACGAGACGATCAATTAACACCAGATTTAAAGAGCATATGGCTCATCTAAAATATGGAAGAACAGATAAGTCTAGTGTTGCACAACATGCTTCTGACAACAATCATAGAATAGATATTAGTAATTTAATATAATTTAGAAATTTAGAAATGTGACCAATAATAGACAGTTGGATGCATTTGAGAGCATAGAAATTGTAAAATGTAACAGTAGTATGAATAGCGACAAGGGACCTATACCGTATAGCCCGCTTTACGCGTTGCTTAGCAACCGATCATTGAAGCGTGATTAGTCACGCGTAAATTTCACGGTGATATCATTAGTGACGTCACCATGAAAATAGTATAAATATGGTAGATTTTGTAGTTTAAGATTAGTTTTAATCGTCTCCGGATGATGCCAACTTGGTTGGCGAAACGCGCGTCGAGCGAAGTGAAAGTGTTTTGGTGTTTGTGGAAACTACTCCGAGTGTTACAGTTACATCAAAGGTTCCAGCCCTATCCAGTAGCAATTTAATCTTTAATCGATTAAATCGCAGCTTTAATTGTATTTTATGAAACATAGACCTACTAAAAAAACCAACGGCTCTGTTATTTTTTCGCCAGTTTAACACATTTTTTTCGGAAAGAAGATGTACCAGGTGTCATCAACAGAGGACGCCGGCCATATCTGAGCAACTGTATGATATAGAACGTCAGTTAAAAAAATCTATAACAAAAGTGGATCAGTAGTCAGTAGTCGAAGAAAATTAGGTTTTTCAAGAGAAATAATTTATAAAGTTTTAAAAATTTGGGTACGAAGTCTCTAAAAGGAAGTGAATATAGATCAAAAGAGTTCCCATCTCTTAGGAGGGTGTTTCATCCCCTTTAACTTAAGAAACCACCCTTCAATGTTACCACCTGCTAGTTTTTTACGTTTATCTCGAAAACCGTTACCCTGATGTCAAAAATGAATAGGAATTAAATTATTCGCTATAAAATTCTACATATGTCCCTACATTGTCCCTATATGGCATCCTAATATAACAAATTTAGATCAAATACTAAAGTTACGCAAATACAAGTAATAAACAACTTAAAATACCTTGACCACAGAAAAATGTTACATAAAAAGCAGATTGTTCTTTACAAACCTAGCAATAAAAACAAAAAAACACTTCCAAAATGTTTTTATTGCTACAGTATAATACTACTAAAAACTAACAACTGATATCAATTTAAGAATGAAAGTAGGAGCTGATATCTCAGTTGTAGGATTAGGCACCACAATTTTTCAGGTCCCAATCATTAGGTTTCAAAATCTTTCCACGCCAGGAGTGAATTTGTTGGAAAACGCGATAAGAATGTTGTCCTAAAGCAGCAGATATGGATGGTAGTTTTAATAACAGCACCCCCTAATTAGATTGACCGACAATTTTTTTAAATGAAATGAATCTATATTGGTTTAATGATGTAACAGATGCATTGTATAAAGCAAGTGTAATTTTTTCTCCAGCTCGAACAATGTCAAGCTTTCTTGATGATGGATTGTTGCATATATTCAAAGCATCGTCCAAGTCCCTTCTAGTATTTATCAACTTTACAGTTTGTGCTTTTCCTTTACCAAAAAATGCCGATGTAGTATCACATCCACTGAATGCGTGAGCAAATAATATGTTATTTTTACAATTATAAAGGACTTCCGAGTTCTGAATATCGAGAGAACTATAAGCCCTTTCCTTGACATTTCCTTCAACATCTCTTAAAAATCGAACATCTTTATCAAGAGGACATAGAGCAATTATAAGTATGAGAAGGTCAACAACCGTATGACTATTATATGCTTCCTTAATAGCGGTTTGGACAATTAGAATATCAGCGTCATCTATTGCAGAAAGAGCTTAAAAGCTCATTCTTAAAAAACATTCCAATTTTTCCTTCAGTTGATTAATTAAACGTTGTTTTTTCGCCAGATTGCTCAGACATTTTTTTTTGAATCAGAAACAGGCGTCTTTTCGTTAAATATTATTTCAGAATATATTCGTTTTAAAAGTCTCTTGATGTAAGAAAAAAATGTATAAAAGACATAAAAGATGCAGAAGAATAAATAGAATAAATTAACTTCTATACATTTTTCTTGTCAGGGTAACGGTTTTCGAGAAAAATTAAACAAAACTGGCAGCATGTATCATTGGAGGGTGGTTTTTGAAGCAAAAGGGGATGTAGCACCCTTCTGAGAGGTGGGAACTCTTTTGATCTATATTTGGATGGCTATTAAGATTCTGAATCCAAATTTTTAAAATTTTATAATTATTTTCTTCTAGATGCCATTATTATATCTAATTTACGTCGACTACAGGGAAATCGCTTGATATTATTTTCATCACCGCTAGAGGGCGTTACAATAAAGTTAAATTAGAAAAATTAAATATCACCTTAATTTGCTATGATGAGCCATACTTGGCAATGTTCGTAAAATTTTGATTAACTTTGGTATTAAAATGTTTGACAAAGATCTGAAAATTAAGTGATAATAATAATAATAATATTTATTTATTCCAGCAGGAAAAAACCCAATTACAGGAATAAAAGTATTACAAGTAATAATTAAAATATATCAATATAAGTACAAGTAAAATAATACGAAACAACAATACAATACATAAGACGTAATACCTATTAGCCAAAAAAATATGCATATATGGCAAAATAAAACAAACAAATAAAGTATAATTTACTACAACAAATCAAACAAGTACCTAATAATACTTAAGATATTGGAGACTTTCTTAAAATATTTGGTCTAGAAAATTAGCACACAGTAAAATAAAGTTTGCTGTCTAGAATTTATGCGAGGTATCAGAACATTTATTTTATTTAAAAGATCAGGGCAATGAAGCTTGCCATTCAAGATATTAAATAAGAATCTAATTAGCATGATATTGCGTTTAGTTTCTAAAGAGTCAAAATTAAATCTCGCAAGTAAATAATTCTGATCCAGGCCTCAAGGAGGATAAGATAAATCTTGCAAAAAGATCAAAAACCTTTAGAACTTTATTTGGATCGATTCTAAATGTTGACAATGAACGTGATAAATCGGATACCATATAATCGACCCTTATTCTAGTTTTGACCTCACCAGAGCCCTTTTGCCCTTTTTGCAATTCACTATCGTCCAAGGTAAAGGAAAAATAAGCTTGTGTATCATCAGCATAATTGTGTATATTGCACTTGGTAACAAATGTATGAAAATCAGATGTAAATAGAAAACAGCAAGGGCCCCAATATGGATCCTTGAGGAACACCTAAACTATTATGACGGAATTCTGATGTTTTGTTGCAGTGAACTACACGTTGCAGACGATTGTCTAAATAGCTTTTGAGTAGTGCAACGGACTGATCAGAAAAACCGAAATGTGACAATTTATCACAAAGAATATTGGGATCCATAGTTTCGAACGCCTTGCTGTAATCCAAGAGAATAAGACAGCTTACTTTACCTTTATCTGTAGCCCTAATCAAATGATCTGTGATTGTGGCTAATGCTGTAGTCGTACGATACTGTTCCCTGAAACCGGACTGCGAGGCAGGGATTATGTTATTTTCATAAACATATTTAGCAATCTGTATTTTCATTAGGCGCTCCAAAATTTTCGATAACATGGGAAGTATGCTAACTGGTCTCAAATGTCCAAATTCCGTTGGGTTGGGGATTTTTGCAAGCGGTAGAACGTTAGCTTGTGTCCAAGCCTCTGGGAATACAGCCGTGGTGAGAGCTCTGTTCAAAATAAACCTAAGATGTTCTATTATATATATATATATATATATATATATATATATATATATATATATATATATATATATATATATATATATATATATATATATATATATATATATATATATATATATATATATATATATATATATATATATATATATATATATATATATATATATTTATATATATATATATATATATATATATATATATATATATATATATATATATATATATATATATATATATATATATATATATATATATATATATTTTATATATATATATATATATATATATATATATATATATATTATATATATATATATATATATATATATATATATATATATATATATATATATATATATATATATATATATATATTTTGTGAAAAGTAATCTTGGGTTTGTAGCATTTCATTACATAGAAATAAGCAAATAGACGAATAAGAAAGAAAACACACTTACCAGTGCTATGTCTGGACACGCATACGGAAATGAATCACTATACATACGAAAACGAACCACTTAGAAGTTGTACAAGTTCTTTCACCTTTCTTGAGGATGTTCAACTTTCTTGAGGATGACTAGGTTTGTGTATTCTAAGAATGAGTTCCGTCAAAAACTAATGTCATAAAACGTCACTGCAAGTGTTGGTGTATTGGTAATTTAAATTCACGTATGAATGATCAATGAAATAAATCGTATACTGCTCTGAAGATCCTCAAGAAAGGTGAAAGAACTTGTACAACTTCTAAGTGGTTCGTTTTCGTATGTATAGTGATTCATTTCCGTATGCGTGTCCAGACATAGCACTGGTAAGTGTGTTTTCTTTCTTATTCGTCTATTTGCTTATTTCTATGTAATGAAATGCTACAAACCCAAGATTACTTTTCACAAAATAAATATGAATAGCAAAGAATTTGAAAGCTAATATATATATATATATATATATATATATATATATATATATATATATATATATATATATATATATATATATATATATATATATATATATACATAAATACATACGTACCTAATATATGTCGTACAATTATCTAGGAACAAGGTACACGTACCTACTTTAATCACATATTTCGTTGGCTTCGAGATCAGTCTGGAACAAAAACTCAATTTCCGACGGCCAAGCTACCCCAGATTTAGCCAAATCTTCAATAAATATTTCCCCTATTATTTTTTACATATTTTTCAAATTCACCCTGTATACATCTTCCCCCTGTACAATAAATAACTCTAATACTTGAATATAAACAGAGAGATAAAAATATGTTAATACTAAACATATATATTAGTGAATAAATTCTTGTAATGTAATAGATAAATAAAAGGGCAAACCATTATTCTACATATCACCTAAAGGACAATAATAATAAAAATAATAATAATATGATGCCACACCTAGTGCTCCATTGTGGAACCATTTGCTCAAGCTGCAGTATTACAGAATAAATGCCAAGGTTCAAATCCGGTCAGCTAGGAGGTCCGTGTAGAAAATGGGCGATCACCTAGTCTTACCCACTGACATTCCCCTAATAATAACCTCTGCTACGTCCACCCCTGAAGCTGCCCGACGAGATTCTCCCTTTAAGGATAGCAGTAAAATAACAAATAAGAATTCCGAGAGACGCAGTAGTCGGCCAGACAGCCGCAAAACAAGTGAAAGTAGGTCCCCGGATAGCCAAAAGGGCCTGGAGTACAACCGGAAGAGCAGTTGCTCTGGTAAAAGCAGACATGTTGGGGGTAGTCTGAAGTACGAGGTCGGTCGCAATCATTCCGCAACCAACTTAATCAGCTTTCCCATTAAGTGGTCCAGTGTGCGGATTAAGGGTACCGGCTTCGACGACTCGAGGAGGAGTGTGGTGAAGATCGAGCCTTGCAATGGCCTGTCCAACACCAATATGGAGTATCACAATCTGAGGAGTCCCACGTCTAGTCACAAGAAGAAAAATATAGGAAACGTAAGTTTTTATTTTCTTAATTGTATCGGGTATTGTTTAGGTTTATCTTATAACTTGTATTTATTTATTTTTGGAAGTACACCATTCAACAGGCCTAACGACCCAATACCAGAAGAGGAACAAACAGAAAAATAAATTTACAATAATATAACAAAACAATGAAAATAATTAACATAATCAACACAAAACACAAAGAGATATAAAAACACTAAAGCAAAGGATTAACAATATAAATATAAATTACACTTCGATTAGAATTTACAATAATTATACAAGTACAGGAAATATTGGTTAATAAAAATAACAATGAAATAAATAAAATGAAAATAACTAATGAGGCCAACATTAAAAACAAAGAAAAAGTTACGCATTTATTTTTTTTATAAAAGAAAACGACCGCAATATATAATATATAATATAACCGCAACCATAGCACGGCACTGGTCACACTGGATTTAGAGAAAGCATTTGACAAGGTTTGGCACTCAGGGCTGCTGTTAAAACTGCATCAGGCCGGGTTCCCTGAACGTATAACTAAAATAATATATTCATATATATCTGGAAGAACATTCCAAGTGTCAATAAATGGAACACACTCTAACCCACAACCGGTACGTTCAGGGGTACCCCAGGAATCGGCTCTAGGGCCCATTCTGTTTAATTTATATATTAATAACATACCATACCTGAAGACGCCAGGCAGAAAGTAGCCTTATATAGAGATGACACAGCCCTGATTGCCAACTCTAGGTCACAACCACTAGCGGAAATGCTTGTACAAAGACTAATAGACAAGACAACAGACTTATATGAGCTATAGCTATAACAGACTATAGGAGCTGGGGTCTACATACTAACCCAACTAAAACACAAGCCACCATGTTCACTACAAAACTGCCTAGGGATCTAAACGGCATACGGGTAAACAATACCCACATTGAATGGAGCAACGACCTGGAATATCTGGGAGTCACACTGGACAAAAAACTAAACTTTAAACAACACTTTAATAAAATTACAAATAGATACAACAACAGATACCTCAAATTAAACTATGTCATGAAACATACACCGATGCATATTGCTAATACAATATATAAAGCATACCTAAGGCGAGTCTTAGGCCTAAGGCGAGGCTTACGTATGCATCACCAGTGTGGCTTCCACTTATATCCAGGTCAGCCCAAAACAGGAAGTCCTTCAGAATAAAGCTCTAAGAGCGGTATAGCTTACCGAAATATACCAGAATCACAGATTTACTAAACTACACGGGAAACCCAAGGGTCTACGATTTCATATTGCAGAGGCTGTGTACAAATTTCAAAAAGAACCTGTATAACCTGGACAACCCTGGCCTAGACAGCGCTAAAACAGCCAAATTTCCAGAACAGTTTCCGGCACTCAATTATTCTTTATAGCAATGAACCATAGTACCACAAAATAAAAATATAAACATAAACACTCGGAGTAGGTTCCACAAACACTTTCACTTCGCACTACTAGCGAAGTGAAAGTGTTTTGGTGTTTGTGGATACTACTCCGAGTGTTATAATTACATCAAAGGTTCCAGCCCTATCCATAAACAAAAACCACAATATCCCAAAAATACTACGGCATCCCAAGAAAATTGATATGTACACAGCGACCGGTTTGGAAAAAAAAAGAGATGACGGGATATACTTATATACACATTAAAAATTAAAAAACCGAAAAAACAAAAACAAAAAAAAACAAACAAACAAACCGGAACTGTTTGTATCCCTAATACTAACATAGAAACAAAACGAAAACAGAAAGCCGTGAGCAAAGTTACTAAGGATAGCACCATACACAGGCTAAAGTACCTCGAAAAAAAAGGTAGAGCACAAAAAATAAGATCACATCTACTAGAACAAGTCTTTTGCTGCTCGTCTAACAGATACATCGCTGCTCTAGACAGTACTGAAGCAACCACCTGATCTTGCATCATACAAACCATCGTCCACTTTCACGTCGCCTTGACGACGTCGCTCTTGCAACTCCACACTTCCAGTATTACCATTACTTCTCCGTCGATGACGCGTCGCTCTTGCAGCCCTACTTCCAGAATTCGTCGCCTTGCCGAAGCTTATCATAAACAAGCTTGCCAGGACCCTGCCTCCAGGGGTCACATCATTAACTTCTCCAGTGACATCAGCCACCAGCACATAATCGAAATAAAGCTGCCGTCACCTTTGGATTCAGCTCAAGGGCAAACGGCGCCCATTTACAAACCAAATTGTACTCCTGCGATGCCTGAAACACCGCACAAAGGAGACACGAGTACAACGTTACAAGCAAACAAACAGATCACATCCACTCATCAAACAGTCAAGACTTGTCATTCGCGCTTCGCATCCTTCGCATTTTTCATACTCACATTTTTAAAGCTCAATTATTCAGTCATCAACATTAATTAAAATTAATTAATAACTTACTTAGTTAAATATAGTCAATATTTCATATTATCTAATATAACATAATTAGTGTATATATAAGAGTTAAGAAGAAGCATTTTTATTTATTTCAAGAAACTTAGATTTTATTTTCCCATTTTTAGACGGATTATCGGTATTTTATTTTTACATTTTTATATTAAATAGTTGTTTTATTTTCTTTGGTAGAAAATCACCTTAAACCTTAAACTACTTTAGTGCTATAGTGTCCTACATATTGAAGGCAGAGGAACCGCAGGTAAGATCACAGTTCTGATAATATTTTCCTTGTGGTACATCATACTAGATACTATTTCGGCCCCCGGATCCACACCTATAATATAGAGTCCGTGAACTATCTAGCTCAGGTCCCGCAGCCCTAAATACTGCGGGTGGCGTCTGACAAAATTGATATTGTGAATTGATATTGTGAAATTGATATAAGTGAAACTAAGCGACTTTACTTACCAATTTCGCTCCCCTAAAATTAACTCACCAATTTGCGGGATATGTTATTATTTGCACATAGATTTTTAGATTTAGATTGGCGGGGACTGCCCTTATGACGTATAGGCCTCACTATGGGCCCGTCACGTCCCGCCTTTCGAGAGCTATATTAGTCCAGTTGCCTTAATGAAGCCAACTAGACGGCTAGGACATAGCTTTCTAAGGTCCCTGGGTATCAGCATCGGCTGTCCCAGGTGTCGCATGCGTGTATGCAGGAAAGCGGGACAATTCATCAGAACATGCCCCGCTGTTTCCTCATCTTCCAAGCATCCCCTACACTCAGGGTCTTCCACAAGACCCATTATGTAAAGGTGTCGTCTTAGGTGGCAGTGACCGGTCAGTAAGCCAGTCACTGTTCATAAATTACAGCAGGTGTCTAGTCCTCCCAGCGTCGGGACCAGATATAAGTTCTTTAGCCTGCCTCATGCCTGGGGCAGTTGTCCAACAATGTTGAAACATTTGTTGGGCTAAAGTCTTCATTGAGAGAACCGCTGTGCTTCTGGAGATCCCTACGAAGGGTTCAGGCCCAGTAGGCGTCTCTAAAGTGCCTAATTTGGCCAACTGATCAGCCTTCTCGTTTCCCGGTACACCAGCATGTCCTGGGACCCATACAAGGCGTAAATTATTCCTCCGAGAGAGCGTCTCGAGGACGGTCTTGCATTCCAGAACCAGTTTTGAGCGCACTTCTACGGCACTAAGTGCCAAGATGGCGGCTCTATTGTCAGAGCATATATTGATTCTACCAGTTCTTTGTGGGCCGGCTAGCAGCTCCAGCTCACAAGATAGAATCGCAAACACCTCGGCCTGGAAGACAGTAGCATGTGCTCCCAGGGCAAAGTATTTCCTTATTTGATCAGAGTCAGAAAAGACTCCGGCACCCGACATTCCATCTGCCCATCCCTGTACCAGTTGATCCCGTTGCGGACTACTGTCGGGGCGTTCTCTATCCCCCACTCCTCGCGGTCAGGGATTACGACCTCCAGGAAGTTCGACGGATATAGTTTAGTGGGAATATGGTCACCACTCATGAGTAACACTGGGCATCGCTCGGTGACCCAGTTCCACATGCGAGAGTGCCCAAAAGAGCACACCTGTAATTGGTCCAGCGTACGCAGTCTATATACAGCACACATGGCGTCCAATTTAATAAAAAAATGTAGTGGCATGAGATTTAATAGCACCTCCAAAGCTCTGATGGGAGCCGTTCTCAATGCCCCAGTCATCCCCAAACACGCAAGTCTCTGGACCCTGTCCAGTTGCCTGTTCGTCGAATATCTTTCAACACAGGGCCACCACACAATGGCCCTGTAAGTTAAAATAGGGCTGACAATGGTGCAGTAGAGCTAGTGGAGAACCTTGGGATTAAGACCCCAGCTTCGACCAAAGGCCCTCCTACACGTCCACAGTGTACACGTTGCTTTCCTAATCTTGCATGATATATAATCATGCCAAGACAGTTTAGCATCAAGGTGAACACCCAGATATTTCACCGTCTGGTGGTAATTGAGGACCATACTAGAGAGAGTAATCTCTGGTCGATTTTCTGCGCCCTCTATGTCTAGGAAAGCACCAAGTGACTCTCGTTTATTTTCGAGTGTCCCTTCTATCTTGCGAACAAGGTGGTGTAAAGCTGTTTGAGTTGATTTATCATTCTGGTAAGCGTACTGATGTGCGTTATTTGCACATATAGATTATAGTTACACTCACATTAGTATTTTTCACTGTTTCTTATTAGTAGCAGTCTTCACAAAAACTCACATCAGAAATTCATATCACTATTCACTATCTGAAAATTAGTCACTTTCAGTACTGTCTTCATTGACATTTATTATGACTGGTTTAACGGGAGTATGCAGACTATCCATCATAATATCGAGATACCACATTCTTTATTCAAATAAGCTCAATTGGGTTCAGTTCGCAGTGATATGGAGGCAATCGAATTACTTCCATTTCTCTTGCTTTGGCCATTTCATCCACTGCATACTTCCTGAAAGCTGGAAAGCGTTGCCTTGCCAGTGTCAACAATTCAGCTTTAAGTAGTGAATCATCGTGTTCAATGTTTCTTTCTTCCAGCCAGTCTTTAATTTGCCCTTTCCCCCATGCAGTTGTGGGCAGTTGTTCTGTTCTACGAGAAGATTATTGTTTTTTATTTATTTATTTTATTTCCTATATTAGGATAATTCCGCGCGCTACTGAGCACCGCATTCCATTAGTTTGCATATCAAACGAAAGCACTATAGTTACATATGGTTCTGAAGTGGTTCTCTTACGCCCTAGGCTTACAGAAATATGGCCCTTAATTTATTCCTTAATTAATATTATCTACGCTTAATTTTTGATATTTGACAGAATGTAGTAAAATCCCGAGAAGAAAATAAACTAAAAATAACGAATGCCACAAATAATATTTAGGTATACAATATTTTATCATATATTATTTAAATATACATAATAAAGTACAAGCCAATGCATGGTCTTGTACTTTATACATAAATGTATATGTATAAAGTAATAAATAAGTACCTAATAGATCAAAATATTACAGAAAATTCTCTTTTTTTAATCCCATAGACTTAATTGTTACTTTACACAGAATTTTGTACACTTTCTATATTTACAACTGTAGCGCTTATTTTGTTTCAGGTCCTATCTCTAGGAGCTGACGTCCTTCCCGAGTATAAGCTTCAAAACCCGAAGATCCACAACTACACAATCCTGCACTACTCACCCTTCAAGGCGGTATGGGACTGGATCATACTGATTTTGGTCATGTACACCGCTATTTTTACTCCATACGTGGCGGCTTTCTTGTTGGGTGAGCCAGATTTCAACAATAGGAAAAACAAGAAGTACAGCGAGGATCCCATTGTCATCATCGACTTGATTGGTGAGATATTTGTTGTTACAACGTTCCAAGAAACATGATTATTATTAGCTTTTGAAATGTTACCGGTCCGGAGAAAAAGTGACGTTTCAAAGACGACATAGAAATGACGTCATATGTTCGGTTTCATATTGGTCACTTGACGTCTTAGACCTAAAATCACCTTAACAGAACGTAATAATAACGCCACCATGCTGCTTGGGGCGTCCCGAACTTGTAGCCCATTTCTCGAGAGTCAAAATGTAGGTGTTTATCGAAGTTTGAGCTGACCATGTACGCCTCAGACCTTGAGGTACAATTTGTCATAGAATTTAATACATCTTCAGCTACTTTTATAAAGAAAACATTAAGTTTCATTGAAAAACATAAACTTTCGACATTTTAGAATATCTTTTTTTCTAGTGGACGTCACCTTCATAGTGGACATCCTGATAAATTTCCGGACAACATACGTCAGTGGCAACGATGAAATCGTCTCTGACCCAGTACGTATCGCTGTTCACTACCTGAAAGGCTGGTTTCTCATAGACCTGGTAGCCGCCGTTCCATTTGACTTGTTATTCTTTGGCACTGATACCGACGAAGTAAGTTTTTGGCATGTCGTTTACGATAATATCAAGTTTACGTGGCGGGTCTGACTCAAGACCAACGCATCCGGCCTAATATGGTGGTAAAAGATGAGAGACGAGGAAAATGTGTCAACGTACATTCATAACAATAATTATTGTATTAGCCTTTCTGTCCTCTTGTTTCGAAAATGTTTATCGGACCTGCCACCTAGACGCGATAATCCGGGACGTTAAACTTGATGTTCAATGTTGCATTTTGATGAAATGTGAAAAGTGAATGCTACGTGTTAGTATATTAACCCTCCATTTCACTTGTTGTCTTATTGTTGTTGTTTGATGGCGAGGAAACTAGTAGATTAGGTTTCATGACTTTACCGGTATAACGGCTGAAGACTGTATGCTTTAAAAAATTGCCCACTTCATATATTACATGTAATGAACACATTTTTTATTTGTAATATATTCAATTCGCTGCGCAGGCAGATCAATATAGTATCTTGTAATGCTACTGAACCGCCGTTACGATGAAAAACATCAGATAAAATATATGGGAAGTATAAATAAGTCTCTACTCGAGGGGTTGTCGGGGTTGCTGATCACGATTTTGAAGTAAAGATTGGAAAATTCAAAATAGCGGATACAAAATAGCCGATTATTTTTAGATTAAATTGTCATTTTTAACGATAATAATCATAAAGTTTGACCAACATCAATACGCGGAAGATTTTCGAGATGGCTGATTAAGATTTTTGATGTGTAAACATCTATAACGGCGATATGAGGGTAAATTTCGGAAAATGGGACGGAAATGTGAAAGCGGATATGACATCATAACCTATCAATTATCATGCACAGTACCTATAGCTACTAAATTAATTCAGCTACTACCTGATAGATGGCGTTCACAGCGCCAACTTCCATGGTGTGTGTGGTCTTGTATTGCCTACCTTATTAAAAATGTCCTGATGTGAGTATCGAACCAGCGATTCCTCAGTCCATCAGTCTCGAGTACTAGCAGACTCTCTTATTTTTTATAATAGATAACCAATACAAATATTTAAGAAGAGAGTATGGTACATTTACTAGGTTAAATGTAAATACAAATGAAAATAAACGGTTACTAAATCATACATATTAATATATTTTTAATAGTGATGTTATTTTTTTTTAAATATTAGTTTATTATAAAATATTTATATGTAACGCTCTATTAAAATAAATATTTCGTTATTTTTAATATTTTATTTATAACTAATACTTTAATTTTTATGAGTTTTTCATCATATAAAATAAGAACTCATTCTCAGTGAACAATATTTTTTATTAAAGATTTCTATTAAATATAAAGGTAAAGATTAAACATTAAGGATGTCTTTTCTATACCCTGGTTCCGAAATAGTGTGCAGTGATTCATCACCAGCATTTAAATGAAATAAAATATCCAAGTTATTAACATTGTTTTCAAGTGTACGTGTGATAGTTTTTTTATTATCTTAAGAAAAATACTGTTATTAGATGGTTCTAAAAATATGTGATATGTATACTCTTTACGTTTTCTTTATCAAGTACATTCATAAACTAATATTTTTTAGTATTATTCATATAACACTAATATAGTATTACTTGCATTAATTATAAGTTAGTAATATTTAGTTTTAAAAAAACTTTATAGTTTATAGTTCAGGACGATTTGTAGTTAATTATAACCGAGATTAAAACAGTTAATGCTTACCTAGCCAAAGAGAGATAACAAAACAGATCTTGTAGAATTTTGCCATTTGTAGGGACGTAGGAGTAGCAAGCTACACACAAGTAGCCCCTCTGAATCTATCTAACGACATCTACCACCATGTTAAAACTATACCTAAAGGCGCGTACAGATTTGTAGCGCGTCGCGAACCGAACCTCGTCGCGTACCACGTCGCGCGCAATCTGGACGTCGAAACTAACGCCGTTGCGAACCAGATAAGCGTTGCAGCTCGAGGTAAACTGACGGAAGATCAAAGGACTGGTGTGCGATGGCGTTGCATAAGTCTGGACGGGCAGAGAAACAATTTCGTTTGTTCAGCTTGTCTTTCTTGCACTGAGACTGCTTTTCGGAATTTGGTGTCTTGATTTCCTATTCTTGGTCCAAATGCATTAAGGAAATTATCAAAATCTGTTGGTGACATTCGAGTGAAGTTTTTGTATTGGCCACTGATTTGTTTGCATCTTTAAAGCCACAAGCAAATTGTACGCACCATATTTCGTTCTATTTCTAAAGAGTTCGGTTTGCCACCATTGCCTTTGTTTTGTTATTTAGCTGCTAGAGCGTAATGAATATAAATAACTGTACGCTGCTGCGGCAACATCGACATTCATTTTACTATTTAAACTAAGTATATTATCTAGGTATATATTATATAACTATATATTATTACTTTAGACATTTCAGTGGACTCTACTGATTCTACCGCCTAAAAATGTGAATTGCAGTATCGAACGGGCCGTTGTTGCGGCGCGGGGCTCGAGTAGCTGTTCGCGACGGCGCGGCGCGGCGTTACCCGGTAGCGCGATGAAGTTCGCGACGTGGTACGTGACGAGGTTCGGTTCGCGACGTGGTACAAATCTGTACGCGCCTTAACATTCACTGCATTTATAACACTAAATATCAATTTATAACACTCACTATATATCAATCATCACTGACACACATATTATATTTTACGCTATTACCAATCACGTACTGTCACATCACACATAACACAACTTTAACACAATTAAGTATACTATTTGAACATTGCAACATTCACTATATATTCAATATTCATCACTGTATATGACCACATGCACACATTATTATCATATCACTGTTACTTTCATATGATCACTATGTTACATTGAATAAAGAGAATATTATATTAATTAACACCTTATTAATAACATAAAAGACATCACTTTCACTAGAATGTTGTGATCAAAGTGATTTAACTAACTACAAACGTACAATCATTAAAAGAACATGTCAAAAGATAGAATTTTAAAAGATAGAAATTCTTTGATTCTATGAGTTATTTGGTAATTTGTTCAGAACGAAAGAATTAGGTTATCGTACTATTCCACATTATTCACTGTCACTTTCGCTATCACTACCACTGGAACTGCTCTCGACGCTTCGCCGAGACGGATTATAAGGGGTTCTACAAAAGTTTCCACTCTTGTATCAAGATCGCACATGCGTTGTTCCTCTTTTCTTACGTGCATAATGCACTTAGTCCAGGATTCCGCAGTAACTCTGCTAATGGCATTATTTAACAATAATTTTACTTCTCCTAGTTTAAAAGTGCGATTATTTCTTGCTACATCGGTTTTTATTTGGGCCAAAATTAATTCGATTGGATTCAATTCGCAGTGGTAGACGAAGTATTGTCACATCGCGAGCTTTTGCCATTTCATCGACTACGTATTTAATGTACCGACTCTTTTCCCGTTGGGCAACTTTCAGGAGCTGCACTTTTAGCATATTATCATCATAATCCAGGCCTTTTGATTTTAGCCACTCTAAAATCGCCCCTTTCCTCCACGCTGAAGTTGGGACCTTCTCTATTATCCGGCTGCGATAAGGCGCATTGTCCATCACAACAACGGCACCAGGTTCTATAGAAGGCAATATGGAAGAAAACTACTCTTCAAAGACTTCGCTTGTCATATCTTCATGGTAATCTTCTGTTCGCCGCGATTCAAACACATTTAAACCATTTTCCAGAAATCCTGATGCACTTCCGATATGCGTAATTATCAGCCGTCGTCCTTTTCCAGATAGTACTTTGAGTCCTGTAGAGATCCTTCTAAAAATGCCTGTTTTCTATTACTAATATTGCAGTCCTGCCATACTTTTGAAACGGTGTGCCCTTCGTTTACCCAAGTATCGTCTAAATAATACATTTTTCTGTCTGACATCCGAAAATCTCGCGTTTCCAAATATTTTCTTCGCCATAAAACAATTTCCTTTTTCTCAATAAGAAGACTTTTCCGATTTCGTTTTATATGACGAAAATTCATCTCCTGCATAGTTCTCAAAAGAACTTTCCGAGATAACTTGGGTAAAAATCGATCGTCAGAAATAGCAAGTGAAATTATTTTGAATCTGGAATATAATTTAAAAAAACCCATGAATAATCCGGCGAATTGCGTGTTTGGCATCTTCGTCGACGTCAGTTTTCTTTCTGTCATAAGTTTCCGTTTTCTTCTTTTTGCAATGGGTTCCTCATCTGTAATTGCACGAAACACACTATTCACACAGACTTTTGTCAACGAAGCGCATATATCAAATGCCTCAGTTTTAGTGATTCCACAGTACCGTTCCAATATTCCTTCGTATACATTTTTGATCATTTTCAGTTCTCCTCCTGTCAAATTCGGTCGCTTACGATTGGAATTATTGCTTTTAGAACCACTACTACTCGTATTCGTCGCTTTCATCGCATAAAAACACTAAACACTCGCGTATAACACAATAATATAATTAATTTATATCGCGATTCAACCGTGCATAAGACATAATGAAATGCCACTGTAGCGCCAAAACATGCATGGAACAGCGCATGCGTCAATATATCCAAGGATATCCCGCGTCTTTGCTTCTGACCAATGAAATTTAAATTAATTTAGAACCGCCTAAAACTCACCAATGAGAGCGGTAGACCCGGTTACTAATGAGTTCTGCCCACCATTTCTGTAGAGTGTACACAAATTTGCACACTAAGAAATTCTGTGATCCATTGCAAATAGGCAGACCGTTCAATTGTGATGGTGGTGTGATATTATGTATGTATCACTCCACTCTATTTCGGAACCAGGGTATAATGCATATTTTTAATGTTATATTATGTATTTTTTAGACACAGACGAAAAATAATTGTAAAAAAAAATGTTTCTTAAAATATTATACTCACCAAACATTACTCACTGAAAAAAAATCCGCCAACCCTAAATTTTTGATACGAGATATGGATATGACAATTGGCACTTGGAACACCCGAACTTTGTATAGAGCTGGAGCAGTAAGATCCTTACTCTGACTCTGACTCTGAATACGTATAAAGTGGACATCACAGTACTACAGGAAATACGATGGATAGGACACGGATTACTAAAAAAAACACACACAAAGTCAGTCAGTCAAAGATTGTGCCGTATACGAATCAAAGGAAAGTTCTTCAACTACAGCCTTATTAACGCACATGCACCAACAGAGGAAAAACCCGAGGACGAAAAATATCAATTCTATGAAGAGCTAGAAAGAACGTATAGATGCTGCCTGGGTAACGACATCAAAATCATACTAGGCGACATGAACGCTAAAGTAGGAAGGGAGCTGGCATTTCTCCCAACCATAGAAAAATATAGCCTCCATGAAGCTAGCAACGACAATGGAGGCGGCATCACTAAATACGACTGTAGATAGCACATGTTTCAACCATAAAAACATCAATAAGACAACCTGGACTGCCCCGGATGGTAGAACCAGTAACCAGATAGACCACATACTTATAGATTCTAGACATGGGTCCAACGTTATGAACTGTAGAAGCTACAGAGGATCTAACACCGATTCAGACCATTACCTTGTTATAGGCACGCTAAGAGCACGAATATCGAACGTAAAAAAAGAAAAGAAAACAAACCCCCCGTAAATACAACGTACAAAAATTGAAAGACCCCGCTGTTAAAGAACGCTACAACTACAACCTAAATAACAGATTAGCGAATAGAAATGAAGCTGACGCTGCTCCCCCAGATATAAATACACAGTGCACAAAGGTCAGAGAGGAAATGCAGACGACAGCAAAAGAATAAGAACTAGGCGAAGATCGTGAAACTCGTAGGAACTATTGGTTTGACGAGGAACGTGCAGAAACCACAAGGAGGAAGAATGAGGCCTATAGGAGATTGCACACAAGAAGAACCAGGGAAACTGTCGAAGAATATCAGACAAGAAGAAGAGAAGAAAAACATATTCATTAAGCCAAAAAGCGAGAACAGTTGAACCAAGAACTGCGAAATATAGAATCCCTCAACAGAGAACAAGAGTACAGGAAATTCTACAGAAAAGTAAATATTGCTATGGAAACCTTTAAACAAAGAACGACGCAGTGTAGGAATAGTAATGGAGACCTGCTGAGGTCTAAAGGCGAGGTGCTAAACCGCTGGGTAGAACACTTTAGCGCCTACTGAACACAGAAAGAGCGGAACTAACACCTGAATCACAAAAGGGCCGAGATTTAGAAGAAGGAATAGAGAACAATAGAAGAAATCAGAGAGACCATCAAAAATATGGCACATAATAAATCACCAGGAACTAACAACCTTCCTGCTGAGCTCTTCAAAGACAGTGGCGAGGAATTAATAACTGCCCTGCAACGACTGTTCTTAGATGTCTGGAGACAAAGAACCCTGCCAAAGGACTGGAATCTAGGTATACTATGTACTATCTACAAAAAAGGCGATATACTTGAATGTTCAAACTACCGAGGAATCACCCTTCTGAATTCTGCATATTCTCAGTAATACTCTGCAACCGAATCCGACCCTATTCAGAAAGTGAAATAAGAAGATACCAAGCCGGATTCCGCGGTGGCAAGTCGACAATACATCAAATATCGACACTTCGGCAAATACTAGAAAAAAACACATGAACATTGAATTGACACACACCACATTTTCCTAGACTTCAAGGTCGCCTATGACACCATAAATAGAAGGAAACTCTATGAATCTATGAGGGAGCTCCAAATACCAAATCACTTGGTAAATCTCACAAATATGACAATGGAAAGAATGGAATGCATGGTGCGAGTAGGGGGAAATTTGTCAAAACCCTCCAAAACGTCTAACTGACTGCGTCAAGGAGTCGCGCTTTCCTGCATCTTGTTCAACCTAGCCCTCGAAAGTGCTATACGGAAGTCGGATGTAACAACAACAGGGACGATCTACAACAAATCCATCCAAATCTTGGCCCATGCAGATGACATTGATATCATAGGCATATCTGAGGCAGCAGTTAAAGAAGCATATACGGAACTGAAAAGGGCAGCAGAAGAAATTAGACTTGTAATTAATACCAACAAAACAAAATACATGCTAGCCACATCGGACAAACCAAAAAACATAGTAAATCCCGGTAGAACCGTAAATATAGACGACCATGACATTCGACGTACTCCAAACGTCTGGGTTGTAGACCGTGGAAATCCCAAAGTGCGAGACGCATAGGTTTTACTATGGCCATCCTCTATTCCAAGAATTCTTCCAATGTCGCTGGCAGATAGAACCATAATGACAACTATACTTATTTATTTTACTGTCCTGTCAAACAATTTTCGAAGAACAGTTGTATACTGAGGTAACTTTGACTGTTTTCTAAAAACATTCGTAAAATTGGTAGCAACTTATTTAAAAATTGTTAGCTCTTAAACGGAAGGAGGTAGCAAGGTAATTCAGGAACAAAATATCAGCAATAAGTCCGAAACTGCAGTAAATAATGCTTGATCCTAATCTTCGACATCAATACTTCCACAGGGTGTTTCAAATTTATGGTAAAAAGGCGTCATTTTAATTTACCACGGTAAAACAACAAGCTTTACGATTAAATTCGACTGTAACTGAGAGCAAAGGCCATAAAACATCAAACTTAACAAAAATTTAGGGGTGGCACAATTTTAGACGGAAAGTCAATTTGGAAAATTGACTATTTTTATTATTATAGGCAACTTTTATTCATATTATGTGCAAGAATTTATTATTGTTGCACATAAACGCATATACTGATTTTTTTATTTGAATATGTCGATTTTTTTATAAAACCACCTACCTAGAGATTTTTTTCATTTCTGTTTTTTATTTACATTAAAAATATCAGTTTAACCTGAAATATCGGCCATATTGAATCCGCCATTTTAAATATTTTCCGATCTTTACCTCAAAATCGCGATCAGCGACGTCGAAAATCCCTGAATATATTGGTCTAATTCAATTGATTATCTTCCGAAATCCGTAATTTATTCATCAATTGTTTTGGCTAGTATATCGCTGTTTTGGTTTGACTTTTGAGTCGTGGTGTTTTATAAAGCATACATGTAACTGGCAAAGTCGATAATCACTTCACTAGTCATGTTTTTGCAACATTACTGACATTGTTTTGCGTGACTTTTTGAGAATAATTTTTTAAATGAAATTTAATTCTTTTCTATAGTTGGGCTTATTGGATAAAGACGAGGTAGTCTATGAATAGTTTGAGGCTTATTGTGCGACAAAAACTTTGGCCTTTACAGTAGCTTCCTGATGGTTTACATTACACATTACGCAGCCTAACACGGTGCGCTTTTTGCAATTTTAGCGGTGCAATTTTGAGTAAAACCTTACTTTATTTTATCAAGCGGTAAATCACTGGGTAAAATTGTGGTCAAATACTAGTTCTCGCTGGTCAATTACTAGTGATTTCTAACTTTCATTTAATCATGTTTTGTAAAAAATTAACACCTTTTTTATGGTTCCATGGAAAGTCGGCGATTTGTCTAGAGTTTCTTCTAAAATATCGATGTTATCAGCTGCGAATTGTATGAACCTATTATGAACAAGTTGCCGAGGAATGTAGCAGTTATCATTTTCTATATATCTAGTTATTTCGTTGTGCGCTATACTATTTCTGTACCGCAAAACGTCATGGTATGGCACAGAATGACCACATGCATACAAAGATTCCACAATTTTTTTGGCCTTGTCTCTTGGTGGATCGTTATACCTAGACCTATGTGTTTGGGTGTCAGTTTCCGCCCTTTAGAACGATTATAAATAATATCTTGGCAAATATTTAGTACCCTTACATCATCTTCGTTTATTTCATTTAAAATCAATAGGCTTACAATCCAGAAAAGGCCTTGGAGTATGTATTTCTTATAATTATGAATATTGAGGTTGTTCTTTTCTACGTAATCAGGTACATTGTCGATTTCAGACCTGATATTCGCACATATTTTGTGAAGCTAAGACAATTCGGAAATGCCAGTAAATAATAAAGGATTTTTGTCAGATGATGTTGACTGTGCCGCATCAATTAGGCTATGAATAGTTTCAAATTTCTCTACAGGTGGAATCACGAAAGATGATTCGTTCTCTTTCTGAGATTTACTTATTTCAATTTTGCTTCCAGTGTTGCTTTAAACATTCTACAAAAGTCAGTTTGGATTTTATTCCACCTAATGCTGTGTATCTATTATATATAGATGTCAGTGCAAAACCTTTTCCTTTTACTAAGTCATTTTCTACATTTGTAAACACACTTTTTAACACAGCATCTGTGTCTGTTTTCTTTTCAACAATAGTTGTACTTGAATTAGATCGCTTTTTATTTTTTTTTACTTCAACATGTAGCAATTTAGATGGTATTTCACTTCCATTGCAATTAAATCATTGGAATCAATTCTTTTTAAAATATTGGAATTTGTTGCAGCTATAGTTATAATGTCATTTTCGATGTTTTTAGACATTACTTGGGACAAACGTTTCCGAGGTGAATGTTTTTGACAAAATACACATTTATTTATGTCAAAAACTTCTTTACGTACACTTGTACCGACAGGGGGTGGAGGTGAGGGTGGTAATATTCCGGCTGCTTCATATTCTTCACGTCTCTTTTGTTTCTTACGTAAAACTTCAATATTTTTCTTGCTAATATAAGTCAAATAGCATGATTTGTGCCACACCAAATATTGCCAGTTTCCACTTTTGCCATCTGTGATTGCATCGTGAATCTCGGGATCGACAGATTTTGCAATAGTTTGTCGAAGTTCTGCACATTTCGCGAAAGTACTGAAACATTTTTCTGTTGCATGTACTACAGAAGCTCCTACATTTTTACAAAAAATGCACATAGGCCCCTTTTTGATTTTAAATTTTATCATTGACTCTAATTCACTCTCAGAACTTGTGGTATCTGTTGTGGAAGAGTTAGACATTTTTGTTTGAGAACTGACTGTAAGGAAATAAGCCAGCAAATCTTTACTATATTAAACTATATTAAAGTTACGTTTCTGTTTGCCTCGTGAAATGTTTATAGAAACATTACGTTCTATTCCTAAGATAACGATGGAGAGCGTAGTTGACCCAATGCTTGATGTAAAACTATTTTACTTCACTTCCGTCTTAGTAGTAAAAGAAATATTTGTATATGAAAAGATCCATTAAAAGCAATCAGTCAATGTAGTTTTATTGTACAATACCTGCAGGCTCCTTATAATCTAATATATTCCACAATAATAAAAAAAACACTGTTAACGATTTTACAACCCTCACTAATGATAAACTCTGCCTACTAATTTGTATATGAATAGAACGTTTCAAGTGCGAGTGAAATGGTGCTACGGGGAACCTAAAGATGCAATATAGGCGGAGACGCGGGCTGCGAGTCAGTCAAATATCATAATTTTAACATGTGAACACATCTGGAATCTGGAATATGTCCGGAGTGCGGATCGAGATCCGCTGCACTTAGGCCCCATTGGGCCCCTTGTGCTTCCTCGTGAGCACAATCGTGAGGGAAATGTCTCCCTAGGTCATCGACCAGCCCAATGTTGTACAAAAGGTGATGATGTTGCCCAGGGGCATTTCCCTCAAATTGGCCATAGAAGGCCAACGTTCCCCCAATATGGATTCTCTGGTTTTCCTTTATTAATTGAAGTTTCGCTGCAACTGGTAGCGTACTTGAAGGACCAGGCCCAAGGATACTCAGGTTGGCTGCCTTCTTGGCCAGTTTGTCAGCTTCTATATTGCCGTTGCATTGTGAGTGTCCTTTGACCCAGCACAGGCAGATGTTATTCATCTGACATGCTCTCACAAGTGCTTGGTGACATTCCCATGTTGATCCTTCAGTTATTTTATAATTTTTCAGGGCCAGTAGTGATTGTCTACTATCTGTGCAGATTCTTATTGTCTTGCCCGTTATTTCTCTTAATCTCTCTGCGGCTATGGTTATACCAGCGAGTTCTGTTTGTACTACACTGGCATTTTTATCCATAGTCCAGCTGCATCGGAGTCGCAGATTCCTGGAATATATACCACAGCCTGCTCAACCCTTTTTCTTTGATACGTCCGTGAAGACATAGTTTACACCTTCAACGCCGGCCTCGTCTTCACCAGTAGTATGTATGGTGTAAGGTTTATCAAAGACAAGCCGAGGCGGAATACCATCTGCACATGCCTGTAAAAGGGGTATCTTTCTGACAGCCTCAGTCCACAGGCGGCTTCTGGTTTGGCCACAGCTTGCATTTGGTAGTATGCTAACAGATTTAAGGCGAGTCATGGTAGTCAGAGCCACTTCTTCTAGATGTAGGTCTAGTGGTGGAAGACACAGCATTATCTCCATTGCTCTCGTTGGTGTTGTTCGCATGGCTCCGGTTATGCTCAGACAGGCAACTCTTTGTACCTGGCCTAGCTTGAGTTTTGCTGTTATTTGTTGACTCTTGGGCCACCAGACAACAGCTCCATAGGCCAACATTGGTCTTATGATAACAGTGTAAATCCACAGGACCACCCTGGGTTTCATTCCCCAGGTTTTCCCTACGGATCTGAACACATTTAATTGCATATCTCGTTTACAAAACCTTTAAAAATTATATTTCTTGTGCGCTAGGATTTTACATAGACAAAGCAAACGTTTTTAATTTTGCAGTGGTCGAGATATCGAAAATTTAAGTTATTTTTATCCGTAAGACCTCGTGCATTGAGAAATTTTTGAAAATTCATTAAAAAATTAATTCCACAAAGCTATTTACAAATTTGACATGTTCACGTTCTCTTCTCTGTGGTATGCTAGATAACTCGAATTTTGATTATAGTGCCTTTCTGTACAGGCCGATTTTGGACAGCTTTTGAATTTTGAAATATCAAAATAGAAACTTTCGTGTGGTCAAGGTTTCAACTTGTAACCCCGAGGCCCCCACAGAAGTCATTTTAAAGCGTCTTACGCACCGCGTATCACTCTACTATTACCAAAGTAACGTGAACAACACACTGTGATACTACGCTTTTTATAGCAATAAACCGTCTTAATACCCATTTTATTACAGTCTACAGAGGATTTTCAGCATCTTTAAATTATGTATTTTATATCAAATCGATGAAGAATGAAAAGTTTAATACATTACGCGATGCAAAAGCCCTTTTAGGTGCTCGGAGGTATTCAAATGGCCTCGCACCTAAAAGTAAGCTTTCTCAGCTTGTAATGTAAAGAACTATTAACCGTTCAACTACCGGCACCTCCACCCTATTTGCCACCAAAAATATGACAATCCTTAATTAATTACAACAGCTATTCGTCAGATGTGAAGTCAGCGAGAGGAACGAGATCTATTTCTATTGAACAGTTCAATAGGCAACTTGCATATAATTTTAAATATAAAAATTATACTAAAAAACACTTTATAATAAAACTTGTTGAGTTAAAAAGAGTTGCTTTGTAATAAAACATGTGCTTCACAAAAAAAAATTGCAATCCACTATGCAAAATAAATTCTTTCAATTCGGACCAAAAATGTAGCAACAAATTTGCAACAAATGAGTTTCTGTTACATTTTTTGTTTGGATTTGCACGCATTTAATTTCGGTTTTGGTTTTAATTTAGGTATCATTGTATTTTTGTTTTATTGTATGCCAGAAAAAAAATTAATTACATAACCTACCTATCAAAATGAAGAATTGGGAAACTTTAAGGGTGGAATTTTTCTTTCTGTCTAGAAATCAACAACTAACCTGTAAAAATGTTACAAGATCTTTCAAACAGTAATGTATACCATCAAAAATGTACCTACCGTAAAATAACACAAAATGATTAAAAAACGTTACTTGCCAAAGTTGGCCAATCCAAAGGTTTTTGTCGCACTCATCCAAAAATATTTTCAAGTATCACTAATTTAATTGATTGGTTTTCCTTTACTTTTCTCTTGTGTTGCACGCTTTGCTGGAATGATCCGCTTTTTAATACTTTACAATGCATCAACATTCGTTTATATTATAAATTTTCTAGAGTTAACAGAGTTAATAATGTTTGTTGTATAAAGTCATACGTTCCATTAGGGTTTTATATGGTGCTTTAAATCGATGGGACCTAAAACCGTGGCTCCCAAATAGATAGTTTAAAAGTATTTCTAGTAGTAGAAATATTGGAACTACGACATGCTCAATTTTGATAGCTA
>CAXKVY010013822.1:0-17720 GCA_964058915.1 Tetropium fuscum | reverse complement strand
GGGATTTCTATCATTTCGACAGTTTACTGTACTAATATTGGGTTATGTAATACTATTGTGGCCAGAACTATGAACTTGATTATAAAAAATACATCGCCCCTGTGACAGATTTAGATTTAGATTTAGATTGGCGGGGGCTATGCCCTTATGACGTATAGGCCTCACTATGGGCCCGTCACGTCCCGCCTTTCGAGAGCTATATTAGTCCAGTTGACTTAATGAAGCCAACTAGACGGCTAGGACATAGCTGTCTAAGGTCCCTGGGTATCAGCATCGGTTATCCCAGGTGTCGCATGCGTGTATGCAGGAAAGCGGGGCAATTCATCAGAACATGCCCCGCTGTTTCCTCATCTTCCAAGCATCCCCTACACTCAGGGTCTTCCACAAGACCCATTATGTAAAGGTGTCGTCTTAAGTGACAGTGACCGGTCAGTAAGCCAGTCACTGTTCTTAAATTACATCTGCTTAGTTCCAGCAGGTGTCTAGTCCTCCCAGCGTCGGGACCAGATATAAGTTCTTTAGCCTGCCTCATGCCTGGGGCAGTTGTCCAACAATGTTGAAACATTTGTTGGGCTAAAGTCCTCATTGAGAGAACCGCTGTGTCTCTAAAGTGCCTAATTTGGCCAAATGATCAGCCTTCTCGTTTCCCGGTACACCAGCATGTCCTGGGACCCATACAAGGCGTAACTTATTCCTCCGAGAGAGCGTCTCAAGGACGGTCTTGCATTCCAGAACCAGTTTTGAGCGCACTTCTACGACACTAAGTGCCAAGATGGCGGCTCTACTGTCGGATAATATATTGATTCTACCAGTTCTTTGTGGGCCAGCTAGCAGCTCCAGCCCACAAGATAGAATCGCAAACACCTAGGCCTGGAAGACAGTAGCATGTGCTCCTAGGGCAAAGAATTTCCTTATTTGAGTCGGAAAAGACTCCGGCACCCGACATTCCATCTGCCCTGGATCCATCCGTATACCAGTTGATCCCGTTGCGGACTACTGTCGGGGCGTTCTCTATCCCCCACTCCTCGCGGTCAGGGATTACGACCTCCAGGAAGTTCGAGGGATATAGTTTAATGGCCCCGTAAGTTAAAATAGGTCTGACAATGGTGCAGTAGAGCCAGTGGACAACCTTGGGATTAAGACCCCGAGCTTCCAACAAAGGCCCTCCTACACGTCCACAGTGTACACGTTGCTTTCCTAATCTTGCATGATATATGATCATGCCAAGACAGTTTAGCATCAAGGTGGACCCCCAGATATTTCACCGTCTGGTGGTAATAGAGGACCATACTAGAGAGAGTAATCTCTGGTCGATTTTCTTGGCGCCTCTTTTTGCTGAACAGCATGAGCTGAGCTTTCTTTGGGTTTATTATTAGGCCAGCTATTTGGCACCAGTTTTCAACTATTCGTATGGCCCTAGCCATAGGGCCACGCAAGTTGTCCCTAGCTCCACTGCATAGAATGACCAAATCATCAGCATATGCCTGTGCATACAGACCAGCGTCATTTAACTTCCACAGTAGGCTGTCCACTACAAGGCTCCACAATAGGGGGGAGAGAACCCCTCCCTGAGGGCAGCCCTGACTAGCAGTCACTGCGTGTTTATGACCATGCATTTCTGCTTGGATGCTCCTTTGCGAAAGCATGATCCAACCGAATAGGGAAGGCTCCACATCACGCTGAGCTAAGGAGCGACAGATGACATCAAAGGGGATGTTGTCGAACGCGCCCTCTATGTCTAGGAAAGCACCAAGTGACTCTCGTGTGACTTATTTTCGAGTGTCCCTTCTATCTTGCGAACAAGGTGGTGTAAAGCTGTTTCAGTCAATTTACCATTCTGGTAAGCGTTGTTCCTCCTTTAAATATCGGTCAATGAGCCTTTCTAGCGTCTTTAATAGAAAACTCGTAAGACTGATTGGCCTAAATGACTTTGGGTCGGTAGAGTCTGATCGTCCCGTTTTTGGGATAAACACAACTTTCACTTCCCTCCATAACGAGGGAACGTAGCTCCGCGCCAAGCAGGATCTGAATGTCCTGACGAGGAACAGCGCTAGCGTGCTTAATCCATCTTGTAGTAGGGCCGGTCTTCACAGACCAGATTGCCCTCTCAAACGTTACTACTCTTTTGGCAGTGTCATAATCCATTGGTCCCGGCCTGCGCTTGGTATCCAAGTAGTTAAAAGCGTTACGAATCGAAATCGGATGCTAGCATACAATGGTACGGTCTTAGGGACCAAAAATGGCAGTAGTCGTTACAGAGATCTAAAATGGGGGTGATTGAAAAATAAGCGGTTTTATTTTAGCGTACGTATGAACGAAGCAATGCAGTCTGTCTAGGGTGTTTTTAGTGCGTATTTGCTCTGTAGCGCCTTTGCTATTTATCAGAGAAAAGTGTTTGTTATTCCAGGTTGTTGGTATCCTTTTTTGGCGTTTTTTAAAATAATCGGTGAATGTACAGGGTGTTCCATGTCTCCTGGACAGCAACTAACTTTCTTATATTAAATGGAACACACTATATATTTTTTGAAATTCGGCAAAGTTTTGCACCCTAGGCTAAACCTTCAAGTTTCGGAGATATTTACCATTTTAAGAAAAAAGTGACAGATGGAAAGGTCCTGAAGGAGCTTTATAACTTTTTTCACATGGTATATCTAAATTTAATTTTTGGCACAGCGTAAGAATATAGAGTGGTCTAAGTTCTCCAATTAAAATTTGATCGAAAGTAATATACAAAATGTTATATTTTCCATGCCACATTTAGTTAATTTAAAACTGCGAAAACTTGTAAAATGTCCAGTAATGTAAAATTAATCTTCTATAAATCTTCTATAGTTCCAGCATGCAGCACAACAAAACGCTTACCATTTCTTGTGCTGTTTTACCACTATTTAAACTGTTATCGTACCACGTTCTTTTACATTCTCTTTCCCTCAAAATCCATGTTTCGTCAGAGTACACAATTTGCGTCGGATATCCGCTCATAATGTCATCGAACATCCTCTTACGTTCTCGTAAAGAAAGCTATTCTCTTACTTGTGACGTGAGGTTGCACATAATAAGAAAATGTGTGTTATTTTCCTCTGTAAAAGAAAATCCAAATGCCATAGACTCGTATCCGAAACAGCTAAGATAGCCTTTTGCTTCACTATTTCATTAGCTGTTTTTATTTTAATATATGTTTTCTCTTTTTTCATAGTATACACAATATTATGAATTTATGATTTAACTACATCATGAACATCATTCGTTTTCAACTTACGTCTGTTGCGTGTTTTTCCTGACGCGTCTGCCAGATGTAGACTCTTCCTTTATACGGATTATGATTCTTAAATAGGCTTGTCCAAAAAAACAAAGTTCCGGGCCAAATTTTAACCTGCAAACTTGAAATTAATCTTCAGCGACCCAAAGATTAGAGGGGGAGAAAATTAATACTATAGAAAAACTTTCATCTGATCCCCCATTCTATTCTAGCCTAGCCTAATATTTGTATTCATTACATATTCTTCAGAGTATCTAAAACATAAGCTGAGTGGATCAGCTGGGGGATTAACTATTAAATAAACGTAGTTCATTGCACACCAGCCTGTGTTATAAATAGTAGACCATCTACTATAACGAGGAAATATAGAGGCAGGCCTATTTATCTTAAAACAATAGAAGCCTCGTCACGGATCTACCAGAATAGCTATCAGGGAATGATCAACTCCAAACGTGAATTTCACATGAAGATAAAAAGATTACGGCAATTAATAGCCATGTAGAGATTAACTCGAGCGATAGAAATAGCACCGTGTAATTATCTAAACTATAATTTCAGATTCTGTAATGCACGACACACATGCAAGTCGTCGTTACCGTTTCTTGGTTTCCTTTATTAATTGACTTATAATAAACGCTGGTCGAAGATTTATTCGTCCGATTTAATTTGTATGTGTGAACCGAATTCCTGGTCAGTTCCGTGTGCGGTAATGAAGGCTTATTATCATCGACGACATTTAGCTTAAGGGCGAACCGAGACAGCGAAGAAATTATGAGAAGACGGTAGATGATTAACATTCAGAAGACATTATAATGTCCTCTGGGGGACTAAAGACAGTGACCCATGCGATGCTCCCACTTGCGCCTTTATTCTCTCGGCATTACCAAGTAGACGTTTTAAGTTATTGTCCCTCTCAGCGGTCCCTTAGGGCGTCAGTCGGAGTCTACTAAATTGTTGTTTATTACGGAGGGCCAGTTTTTGTTAGCAGGACCCAACAATTTCGAGCGCTTAAAAAATTACTACATCCAATACTGTATTAGAGATTTTATCAGCAGTACTCCATATTGAACATAATGAAGTGGGGTTAAATGGATTAAATAGATAAGGTTAAATAGATGTAGGGGAAGAACGGGGTACTAAATGTTTGAAATTATTTTTGGAGAAAGTTTACCAACAGATCCTCACCATTTTTTTTGGAGGTTTTATTTGGTGTTATCTCCACCATTTGTTGCAAACACCTTTCGTTAATGCCCTTTCCGAATTTCGTTATTTCGTTTTTTATCTAACATTGCAATATTCCCCATTCTGCCCCACCAATGGTGCCCCATAGGTGGGTACAAGCGAGGCACAATGGATAATCGTTTAAAACTCAATCAATAATCTTTATTGATGTATAACAAAACTTAAACAGCATTGCATATGATAAAAAAACATTTTATATAATAGAAAAATAATGGCTTTACTGGCATCGCTCGCACGAAAACACAGTTTCGTCGTCTTCGCTATCTATTCCTGCACAAGAATTATGCGCCCATTGGTGACACAACCTGCAAGCGACCCATCCTTCCGTAGATTTGGAATAAAACTGTTGACAATATAGGCACTCAGCATCCTCTTCTTCAGGTGACGATTCGGAGTCAGAAATATTTAAGACGGCTTTCTTTTTCCTTTCTTTGGTTTTCTTTTCGTTAGCAGAGTTGACATTCCTTTCTTTGGTTTTTTTTTTGTTTGGTTGTCGTTCTCTTTGGTTTATCTATTGGATTGAGATTTCTTTTCATTTTCTTCGCTTTATCTAACAAAGGATCTTCCAATTCCAATTTTTATATGGTGTGGAAGTTAAAATTGCCGTTTTACCCCTTTTACGGGTCGCCCTTTTGATGTTTGCTTCCACTTTCGGTATAGGAATTATAGCTTCTGGAGTTGCATACAAGAAAGCTGATGTCCATATTGGTGACGTTCTTCCTATATTATCGAGATCCAGGAATTTACAACTTGTGGCTCTATGGCTTCTGGTGACGCATGCAAGAAAGTCGATGTGTCCACTGGTGATGATCTTCCTGTGTTATCGGGAATCCAGGAGCATCCACGCTGTGATTCCTCATTTCGTGCGCAAATTGCTTTTGTCGGGGTGGATTCATTTCTTTGTCTTATGTCTGCTCTTGTGTTCAATTCAGAATTATTCGGTAGCTCCTGAGGCTCAGATGGAGATGGTGCTTGATGAAGTGCAATATCTGTTGTAGAGGCCGGAAGGTAGTCTGCTTCAGAAAAAACAGCAGGGTCGGGTGGCAAATACCTGTTTTCTTAAAGCCGTTAACTGCGGTTTTCATAGATGCTGCATTCAGAAAAGCTGCACCAAATAGTGTTGATATTTGATGCAGTGTAACCACTTTTCCCGGATTGCAACGCATCCATTTTCTCACTTCCATTTCAAAGTAATTGCTTAGAGGTTTCATGAAAGCAACGTCAAGCGGCTGTAACTTGTGTGAACAGTGTGGCGGAAAACAAATTAGAACAACTCCATTTTCTCGTGCGCTGTCGATTAGGTCAATATTTTTAGTATGAGTTGAATGCCCATCTAATAACAGTAACACTTTATTATTTCTAGTTGCTCCAGAAAAATTAACAAAACTCTTAAACGAATCCAAAAAAATTTCTGTTGTCATCCATCCAGACCCGTTATTGTAAACAGAAGATCCGGGAAGTAGACCAAGTTCAAAAGTTGGTTGTTTGCGAATTCTAGGAAATATTAACGAAGGTGGCATATAGTTACTTGCCGCAGAGACACAAATTTCTGCCGTAACTGTCTGTCCTCTTTCTGAAGGGTTAATTATCCCCACCTGACGTTTTCCTCTTTTGGCCAATATTTTACTCTGGCTTTTGGGGTTAACCGACACACCCGTTTCGTCACAATTGTATATTCTATCACCTGTTAACTTAAGGGCATCGATTGTCTCGGTTAGCAGTCCAAAAAAACTATCTACAGCATTTTCGTTGAAACCCATTGCCCGTGCACCAGACGTTGCTTCAGGTTTCCTCAATGTTAATGTAGGATGTCGCTTCAGAAATGTTTTCATCCACGTCTCGCCGGCCATTTCGGTGTTGCAGTTAAATCTGTTATTGCAGTTGTTTCTTAAAGCTAGTTGATAGGCCAGCTTTCTAAAATCTGTCATTGTTAAGCCAAACAATCTACTTTCCATGTCGGTTAGGTATCGCACCAACTCTAGTTCCTGTTGTTCCGTGAAAACACACCCAAATTTTCCAACAGTTTTGTCGATTTTAAAATTCTCACCATTTTGCCTTTTTTTAGCGACGTAGCGTTCTAAAGTGGTTTGGGGAACATTAAATTATTGCGCTGCCATTTTGTATCCCATCTCACGATTAAAAACAGCAAGAACAGCTTGATGCATTGACTCTGATTACCAATTTTGTCGTTCCGTTTTCCTTACGTACGTTCGAACCATCTACAATAGAATACACAATTAAAATAAATTAAAAAAAACTAATGTGCCTTTTCGTCAAAGAGCGAAAACTAGTTGTCTCGGTTAAATAAAGATCACGCTTCATGACTGCAATGCATTGAAAAGCGTTAACGTCATTAAACAACATCTAGAATAAAATTTAACCGTCAGCAAACACATGGGGCAGAACGGGGTATACCCCGTTCTGCCTCTCCCCATTCTGCCCCAAGTGCATGCATCGTCGTTTTTCCTAAATAAACAACAAAAGGGTTTACACTAATAATTTGAATTTAAAGGGGAAATGTAGCCTAAAAGGTAGGCTTTATTTTATATGTGCGGCTACTGAAAATAAACACCGTTGCTTTCAAATTTGACAATTCTTACAGTGGACCTCTCAGAACACGTGCATTCGACGTTGCAGCTCTAGAACAACTGCCGACAAAGCCAAATATACTGCCACCGTATTAGTAGGATGTAGTGTGTGAATATATATCGAGATGGCGGTCTTGCTGTAACCCGCGAGAATTCGAAACGTGGTACCCCATTCTACCCCAGTACCCCGTTCTATACCCGGTTCCCCTACATACTTGGATTATCAATAATATAGTCTACATAGTCGACAAGTTCAGAGGTGTTAATTCTTGAAACATCTCTTAAAAATATGTGTTATAGCTTATTGGATTCGGAATGATGTCGAGAAAAACGTATCGAAATGGTTTATTAGTACATAAAAAATTGCAAAAGTTATAATCAAATTAAGATGGAAAAGAAAGGCATTTAGGTATTCGCGTATAACTCAAAAACTGTACGCTATAACTGAAATCCGAAAAAAGATTCTTGAAGAGGAGGAAATTTACGGTATAAAAGTCCCGACTCCCAGAATTCCATCTCCATTATTTATAATTTTAATTCAACGCTGAATATAGTGTTATGTTCACTTTTAGTAGTTAACTATTTGAGACTCCGAAATTTATTGTAGGTATACTTGACAGATAAAAACAGTGACTACTCGTTCCCTTTTGCATGTGTTCAGAAAAGCAGGTCGGCATATTACGTTTATTAGTCGACTACATCAACATTGGCCACAGCGCACTTATTCGTTTCTTTTTCATAAACCAGTACCACAAATATCTGTGCAGATCTGTGTCGCCATATTGTTTTGTGAGTTTATTTAACATTGGCAGTTCTCTGATTCTTGCCTAGGTTCGCAGATCTATGGTCTAAATTCAAGACCAGAAAGCGAGGAATTTTTACGTATATCTATATAAAAAAATGCTTAAAAAATTATTTGTGCAGCAGTCAGGAATGCCTACAGAAAAGAGGTTTTATGCTGTCTTATGAAATTGTTTGGACAGACAGTCAATGCGTAAGAGGAGGTCACCCTCCTCACAATTTCTCCTCCTCACAAGAAACAATTCTCCGGCGAGGATATCGATTATTAAGTAATAAATATCGATTATTTTATAACACACTGTATCATGATAACCACCAATAGAATATTAAAATTTCCTAAGAAAATCCACTTCAATATACACTGAAAAAGTATATTTAGTAATTAATTTATAACAGTTAACGACTGTTTCGTTAATTACTCGGAACAAAAGGAATACGTAATTAACTCCAAAGTAGGGCAGAATAAAAATGTCCTTAAAAATTCCGTTTCAGATCGAATAAATCCTCCCCGTCCTCCTATTCCATTGCCTGTTTGCATGTGAAAGAAATGAACAAAGCACAACCGATGAAATATTAACGTCTTCAGTAGTCTGTGACGTATTTTATAAACTACAACACCGGTTGTAAATATAGAAGTCAGCGCAAGGAAAGCGAGCCGAAGCCAGTGAAGTTAAAAGATAAGATTAGCGTAATTTATTTTCAGAAGTCGTCAATTGTGTCTTAAGTAGTCCGTTTAGCATTTGGCCGCCACCGGTGACGTGCAGATCTTATTGGGGAGCTTTGTTTAACCAGCGCTTTAAATATCGTCGTGTCTACGTATTTCCCAGGATGGACAACAATGTAAAGGACCTAGCCGCTTCAGCACCGATGCCCGCATGGCGATTTCCACCATACATATATGCATAAGAACGAGTCTGTAGAATATCCTTATACGTTTTTGTTAAATTTAATTGCTCATTATCAATTCGCAAGGAATCAAGTTCTTGTAAGCCTGAAAAAAAATTAAAAAACATGTCTAGAAGAACGTGAGTTATACCATATGATATAATATGTCTGATTAACGTGGCCATGTGGGAAATGATAAAAATGA
The DNA here is from genome assembly GCA_964058915.1 of Tetropium fuscum. Lineage (NCBI taxonomy): Eukaryota > Metazoa > Arthropoda > Insecta > Coleoptera > Cerambycidae > Tetropium > Tetropium fuscum. The sequence continues at coordinate 8,740 of CAXKVY010013822.1, read as the reverse complement.
AACAAAACCAGGAAATAGAAGACGACATCTGTGTAACATCTGATGAAATGAGCAATTATTTTATCAACATAGGCGAAAAAGTAGTCGATATCTGCACACCAACAAAAAACTCCAAATAACTTTTTGATAAACGTTGCAAAATACCTACGTAGCCAACTCAATGTTTATATAGGAAGTAACTGTAGATGAGATAATTGAAATCACAAAACAATACAAAATAATTCTAAGGACGTATATGATATTTGTCCTATTTTATTTAAATAAGTCATACGTCAACTGTCTTCTCAAATAATACTTCTTACCATTAAGTCTTTCTAATGTGCAGTGTTTCCAGAACCCCTTCAAACAGCAAAATAATACCAGCAAAAGTAATATCATGAATCAGGCAAAATTATCTTACAAGTCCTAAACAATCAACTGTTAGTTTGAACAATAGTTTATTGTAGTCTGTGAATAACAAAATGAATTCTCAAATTCTGCAGTGCAGAATCTGCTCAAATCACTAAAGCAATCACAAAGACGTCCGATGATAGGCAAAAAGCCACAATATTAAGTTTCGACGTATCATTGTAATTAGAAAGATGTAGTTCATAAATGAGAAAAATAACGTGTGCCGTACCTCAAGGGTCCATTATATGACCTGTACTATTTGTTACATATATTAACGAGATATGTAATGATCCAATCTTGTTTTCTGATGATAGTTTTCTGGATATCCAGCAAAAATACAGATCTTGTACAAGAGACAAGTAGAATACTATAGGAAGATATTGAATGGTTCCCTGCAAAGAATCCTAGATTGAATACTACCGAAAGACTACGGGTTATTTTTGAAATCAAACACAGACAGCTCTCTAAAATGTCTAAAATTAGGGTGTACGGTTCGTCCATAGTCTCAAATTCAATGAGCATGTGCAAGAACTGAACAAGAAATTATCTAGAGTAATATTTACCTTGTGACGCCAAAACAGTATACTATGCTATATATTCCAGTCAGCTTGCACATATATATGATACTGGTATGAGGTCATCCATCTGAAACAAAGAAAAGTATTTGTTAAACTTGATTAATAGCCACGGACTGGACTAGGCGTCTTCTTTCGAATTGGTAATTTCGCTAGATCTTTCTTAATTCGGTAATTCGAGTGCTACAGAAACTATCAAGGTACTGTGATCTTGTAATCTTATCTTACACAATACTTTAACGAGACATCTCTACGCTAAGTGATTTCTAACATCATTATAACTCAATTATAGTTCATCTATTATACAATATCATTATTTATAGATATAGTTAGTTACAATATCTACAATTTACACTTTTCTACATATGATTTTATAGAAATGATTTTGAAGAAATTTTGTATTCTATTACGTGTACTCTCCTAACCTATGATTTAAGATGATGGTAGTCTACGCCCCAGGTCTCACGACGGGTATTAGTACTCTCTTAAGGTCTAAATCTGCCTACTCCTCAGAGTACTGTCGAAATTTTTCATAACATTACCCCCTGACTCTTGAAAATGGCAACAAAGCACGTGCCGAATCGTCGTGATTTAACAAATGATTTTTACTGTGAAAACAATCGGGAAAACACGGTGCTAAGTAATATTTTAACAAAATGCATTCGTTCAGCAGCAACAGCACTCATGCCTCTTGTTAAAATATTAAGTAGCAACGGGTTGCTTCGATTTTCGGAAAAAATAGATACCCTTATGATATTACTTACGATCAAACTGGACAGAGCTGTATCGATTTACTTGGATTTTAAGAAACCACGTTGATTTTCCGAGAACAACCTACTTGTAAAGAAAAAAATTATTCTTGGGGCCATGACAAATCTTTGAGAAATAAGTTAACAAACTAATTGGTATACAATTTAACAATATATCTACATTTCCTTTTTTAAATAATGGTTTTACATCTGCCCATTTTAAATCATTAATAAAAATGTCTAGCTCTAAAGACAATAATTAGATAACTTAGAGAGCCTGAGCCATAATATGATGTGCACAAGACATCAAACCTGAAATCGGCACATCATCAATATCGGTACTTTTTTTATTTTTCATATTATTATTTCTAATAACTGAAACTATTTCTTCATGCCTAACTGGTATTAAGTAAATTGATATTTCGCTATTTTCTATCAAATCAAATCATTATCAAATGTAGTTATTGGTTGCGCTTATTTTAAATAAATCTACTGAAATATTAGCAAAATATGTATTGAAAATCGTGAGCTGTTTGTAGGATTTTTTATATTTATATTAGTTTTTTCATTTGTTTTAGTTATATCATTAATCACTTACCACATAGCTTTAGATTTATTATCGGCTGAATGAATAGTATTTTATTATATAATATTCTTATAGTATTCTTTTTTTTCTATTCTCTAAAAGTTGATTATATTAAACTTTAATTGTTTTATATACTTAGCACTTTATACCTTTCATCAATATCTCAGATAGCTTGGTACAGTCGCAATTTTTGTTTCTAATTTATGGAGTTTTTACATACCTTTTTCCTTACCTTTATTTCTGAGAAGTGAATATTGAAATATACTTAAAAAATGTTAAAAAATTTTAAATGTAAAATTAAGGAAGATAATTTTGCAAACGCTTACTACAATATAAGGATTGCCAAACCAAACCATACATCGAATAACAGCATATAATAACAAAAATTCATAAGCCAGGGAAGTCGGTGCGTCCAATAGCATCGTCTATTGGATCTCCGACTTACCACTTATCAAAATGGTTGACTAAGGAATTTGAAAGTTTTCCTATTGCACAGCCTAGTTTCTCAGTTAAAAATTCGAATGATTTCATTGATAAGGTCAAGAATATTCAATTGCAACAGGGTGCAATTTTGATTTTCTTTGATGTTTGTTCATTATTTCCGAGTGTACCAATTCCACAGACCTTGGACTATCTTGAGAATTTACTCGAATTTGTTCCATACAAAACTTTGCATGGAACAAAATGGCTTCCGTATCAATGACAAGTTCTATGAACAACATGAAGGAACAGCAATGGGTAACTGTCTATCGCCTTTCATTGCTGATGTCTTCATGAGTCGATTTGAAACTGATGCAAAAGAAGAATTCGAGTATTTTCCTAGGATTTAGCTGAGACATGTGGATAAAATTTTTGCCGTGTTTGAAACTAATATTGCGGATGTAGAAAACTTTCACTTCTGTAAAGTTTACATATGAACTAGGAAATAATGGAAAACTTCCATTTTTAGATGTATTAGTAATTAAAAATAGTGACAATGGGTTAGAATTTGATATACCTATATAGAAAAGATACCAGTACGGTCAGATATATCCCTAATGACTCTCACCACTGCTACTAACACAAAATGGCGACTTTTAATTTTCTTATCCATAGTTTACTAAGCTTCCCTCTCAGTAACGAGAGGTTTGAAAAAGAAAAAGTATTAATTAAAGACATAGCTGTTAGTAATGGTTATCCTAGTTGAAAAACTAATTAGGAAGCGTAAATTTAGGGATACACTTCGTAATTCTACGACCTTTCAAAAGGATATAGAGACTCCAAAATATGTATCCATCCCGTACGAACCCCGGTTTACACGTGGTTTGAGTAAGGTCTTCAAAAATGTGGGTATAACAGCGATTCATTCGTCGAGTAATAAATTACAATAACTCTTAGCCGATCCAAAGGATAAAATTATTCCAAATGAAAGGTCCGGGATTTACGAAATTAGTTGTAATGATTGTGATCGAAAATATGTTGGACAAACGAGACGATGAATTAACACCAGATTTAAAGAGCATACGGCTCCTCTAAAATATGGAAGAACAGATAAGTCTAGTGTTGCACAACATGCTTTTGACAACAATCATAGAATAGATATTAGTAATTTAAGATTATTTAGAAATGTGACCAAATATAGACAGTTGGATGCATTTGAGAGCATATAAATTGTAAAATGTAAAAACAGTATGAATAGCGACAAGAGACCTATACCGTATAGCCCGCTTTATGCGTTGCTTAGCAACTGATCATTGATGCGTGACTAATGATTTCACCATAAATAGTATAAATAGGGTAGATTTTTAGTTTAAGATTAGTTTCAATCATCACCGGATGATGCCAACTTGGTTGACGCAACGCGCGTCCAGCGAAGTGAAAGTGTTTTGGTGTTTGTGGAAACTACTCCGAGTATTATATAATAACAGCCTGTCTAAATTTTGCGTCCACATCATCAGAGAAAATTACAAATATTTTATTTCTCCATATCCGAAATTATGATCTACACCCACATATATTTAAGTATGTAATGGAAACCATACCATACAGAAATCGTAATTCTTTGTTAATTTAAGTATCAAAAAACATTCTACTCAAATCTACTTGCTCAAAGTCTTACTACGTTCGGTACGGTTATTATGTTTCCATAGGAATGCAGCTGGGAAAATTTGACACATGGCAACTTGATGGAATTTTGTCAATTATTGCTGCGGGTGCGTTGCCCTATCGAACTGATATAAGGACGAACAGAATTTAAAATAAGGCAGCCCGGCTAGCACAGATACATAATTAAAATTGACTTTATTTTCGCTTAAGATTCTCAACGTGGCCCCAATTTGCATAACTTACTACACGTTTTAAATTATACACCCTGCCGATAGACCTCTGTAAAGTCTATAACCCACCGGGATGAATTTCGTTGTTACTTCAGAGATAACCATGCGTAATAGCAGGCTGTATTGGTATAATAATGCCATTAAAAATTGATTCCGAAAATTATAAATTATTATGAAGGGGGCTGTCATATTATTATTCACATTTTGTAAAATTAAAGACGGGAATTTTTCTTGTTGTGACTGCTGCCACTACAAAAATTAACCACCCTCCGCACCTGTGAGAGGCGATGTAAAAGGAAATTTAAAAATATATCCTTGAATCTAAATCAATTTTTTGTTTATCCTCTTCGGACTCAAGCATATACCAGTAAAAAAAATTATATGATTGGCCATTGTGATTACTAAATGGGTCATAAGGAGCAAAAAATATTAAGAAATTTTTTTCTGGGTCCTTTGGTTTTTGAAAAAAATGAGGTATCAAATATGATACTTTGGGCCTATATCACTGCCAGTTACAATATTTAAAAAAAATAATTTATTCAGTAAAAATGTGTAAACAATTAAAATGTTACTACAAACTACTTGCTATGAAATTCCAGGAAGCAATTTCTTTCCGTTGAGCAGCAGAGAAAAATATTACACGCGGTGCAACAAACAAAGGTCAATTTTTTGAAACCAGGATTTCTACATTTTGATCTGCCTTTTTGTTCTGTGTTTTTAAAATCAGGTAAATGTGTGGCACTCGAAGTTGCAAATTTCTTATCGGGTAAATGTTCTGGTTTTCTGGCCTTTTTGCAAGCGGGTGAATCATCACCAACAGATTCGTCATTTGCAGGGCGTCTAGCAGGTGGGATTCGGGAACGTTCTTCTGTAGCATCATGTGCAAGATGAACTAAAAGGTGCTTTGCCACTACAAACATGAAGTCTAAGTAATCCATGATCTCTTTCTTAGGCAAACCTTGGAGTTGGGCATCTTTCCTGTACATCGGCCATCCAGCCGCCACAGAAAAATCAATAAAATGGTAAATGACTCGGATCGTTCATTTGTTTGTCCTATACCGCATAGGGTACTTGCCGATAACACGATCCAGGAGATCTATGTCTCCCATTTTGGCATTGTAAGAATTTACAATCGCATGTTGCTTCACCTGAATATATTTGCTATCTAGTTTGCTCCAACGTCTGCATTTACCTTCAGGCTGAAAACCTTGAACTGAAGAAACTAAGTAAACGGGTCTTGTATCGAAGCACTTCACCACAGTTATTTTAATCCTCTCTAACCACCTGTTCATAGCTTCCCCGTCCCGCTTTTTTTATTTGGTTGTCAGATGAAACGCTAACTTTTTTAGGAATTCGAGATTTCATAAGAGTTCCAGACAAGCCAATGGATCTTGCCAATAAGATGACAAACTAATCGAGGTAAAATACCTATCATTAAAAACTGTAACACCAGATGATAAGGTATCGCACAGTTTTAGCACAAATCTTCCACCTACATCAAGTTTTTCTGGTGTTGCAATCAGAGCAGATTCTACTGATGTACGTTTTCCTTCATACAATTGAAAATCTAATGGAATGCCTGATGGAGTAGACATCACAAAATTTTTCAAACCAAGAGAGTTTGGCTTGTTCTTTACATATTGCATCATTCTAATTTGACCATGGAACGGTATCATCTGTTCGTCAATTGACACATCCCCAGTTCGTTCATTTGCATGACAGCCCTTTTGAATCTTGTCCAACATTGGCCTGACTTTCCAAAAGCGATCTAAAGATCTGGCTTCTTTAGACATAGTAATATCGTCGACAACTTTTAAACGTGGCCGCAATTGAAAATAACGATTTCTTGACATGCTGTTTTCCACAATAGGTACTTTTGTCTCTCTACCCCAGTACATCCTAATCCGGGGCAACCCGTAAATACCAATAAGCATTGAACAGGCAAATAATTTACTGATTTCATGAGGGGTAGTATTTAGGGACTTTCCAGAAATATTGTAATATATATATATATATATATATATATATATATATATATATATATATATATATATATATATATATATATATATATATATATTACAATATTTCTGGAAAGTCCCTAAATACTACCCCTCATGAAATCAGTAAATTATTTGCCTGTTCAATGCTTATTGGTATTTACGGGTATTTATATATATATATACATATATATATATATATATATATATATATATATATATATATATATATATATATATATATATATATATATATATATATATATGTATATATATATATATATATATATATATATATATATATATATATATATATATATATATATATATATATATATATATATATACATATATATATATATATATATATATATATATATATATATATATATATATATATATATATATATATATATATATATATATATATATATATATATATATATATATATATATATATATATATATATATATATATATATATATATATATATATATATATATATATATATATATATATATATATATATATATATATATATATATATATATATATATATATATATATATATATATATATATATATATATATATATATATATATATATATATATATATATATATATATATATATATATATATATATATATATATATATATATATATATATATATATATATATATATATATTGTTCCAGAGACTAAGTCCCATGTATTAGAATAAATTACGTAGGTTTTGGTAGGGTATTTATAAGATTCAAAATTCATTGATTTATTTGCATTACAATTTGCATATTTCTATTCATACTTCTATTTGCATGACAATAAAAATAGTCATCTACAACTTTATTATTATCTTGAAACATTTCAGGAAACAATTTAAGTTCAACAATTTTAAACAAATTAAAATTCAATTTATTTAATAAAACATAATAGTAGGTATCATAGATCCATTCATCATTTGATAATAATTTCAGTTTTAAAATTCTAATATTGCAAAATCTACATAGACCTAATTGGACCTCCCCTTATGACCATAGGGTACTCATGCTTCTCAGTGAACCTTCTCCAATTATAAATAAGTGTTCATAGAACTGGCGCCCATAGGAAGGATTCAATAAGGAAGAAATAGAGTAAGTATCCTGAACACTTATCAGCCGTTTCTTCGTTATGCATTCACTGTATTATCTTAGTTTATCTAAATCTAAAAACAAAAAGTTTTGATATTAGTTGAATTTCAATTATAACAAAATTATCAACGAACTTGGGACATTAAGAGTTCACATATACAACTAATCATAATATATACCTTCCTTAATGCATGGTATAGTCCAACCGCCTTCCTTGTTACTTAGTGACGTCACAAAATCTGTGGCTATCACAGTTTCACTCTAATAGGCTGCACTTAGCGATTTACTCATTCTATTAATTACAGTGTTAATATTTCCATCGAGATTACTATCAAGTTGTTAAATTAATAATTCCGTGTAAATATCCATCAGGTTACTGGAAAACTGGGGTATTTAACAGCGAGGTGCTTACTAGGTAATTTAGAACAGCTGAGTTCCATTATCCCGTCACAAAGCTTTTAAGTACCAATTTTCGATTAGCAAGATAAGCCTATGCTCACTTCATATAACAAAGCGCCTCCGCAGAAAAAACATCACCCAGCAGGGAAATAGAGGGAATATTAGACGGTGTAGATGGTAGTCAGTTAGCTTCGGTATTGATTTGTAATGAAATTGTTTACTATATCAAAAAAAGTATAGTTTGGGTTCGTGTGGGTAGAACATAATTAGCTAGATTTGTTAGATACTTTATGAACAAATAATATTTTGTATGTAAAATTACATTCGAACAAGAGATGAACTAGGTACACATGGGAAGGTATAGTATGTCATTAAGAGTATAAAATAGGACGAGCAAACACGGAAATATTATATTGAGTGTATTTTTAGTAATAGTATATTAAGTGTATTATTAGTAAGAGTATGTAAAGAACGGTAAAGTCCATTCGATTAAAGAATGTTATGGATGTGGTAGTAAATACCATTAATTTCTTAGATCCCGCGGTCTTAATCAGCGCCAGTTTAAAGCATTTTTAGATGAAAGGTTAAATGCTAAA
>CAXKVY010013821.1:0-27242 GCA_964058915.1 Tetropium fuscum | reverse complement strand
TTTGCAGATGGTCGTACACAAAATAGTGGCGGCAAAGAAATGTCAATTTAGAGAAAATCACAAATAACTAAGTTCGATCAATAGGGTAAAATAAACAAACCAACTAGATTTTACTTATTTATATGTTATTATCAAAACTACATAAATCCTATTATAGTTTTGGGTCAAAAATGTTCCCCGGGTGTTCATTTTGTGCCCGGAGGCCACATGGTACATACTACAATAATGTAAATTCTTTACATGAGTATGCGCGCACTAGCAAAGTATTTTTAGAAAATATATAGGATGTATAGAAAATAGGTAAAATATATTTAGTAATTATGCTCAGTTAGTAATTATGCTCAGTTAGTAATTATGCTCAGTTAGTAATTATGCTCCTTATAACTATTTAAAAAGTTTGGAAATCTATTAATAATAGCTTTAAATGTGGAGATGCCAGGAGTTAACATTTCCATCTTTTGGAATGGAAGTGTTGCCATATTAGTTTTGAACTGCTGATGCTATATGAATATGAAATATAAATATGCATATTAAAAGGTCAAACTATAGTATTTAATTATTGTTTATATTATATTAATCAATTATGATATTAATATAATTAATTATCGTGAAAATATGATTAAATTAGCTATTTTCCTTTCTGTTTAGAACTAAAACCATTAGATGGAACTTTGTCTTGTACCGAGTATTGGAAATCGCAGGTGTCATCTTCTACTACAGCTTCCTGCTTGGTAGATTCCTGCTCCCACTCTACGAAGATTTTGGCATCAGGAAATACACTTGGAGCGAAATAATCCTTTCAATTTTTGAAAACGGACTAATAGGAATTATTATGCTGATGTCTACCTTCTTCCTAATTCTACATTCGGTGCAGAATCTATTCGCGGAAATTCTGCGTTTCGGAGACAGAATGTTCTACAGAGATTGGTGGACCTGCACGTCGTACTCAGAGTACTTCAGGATTTGGAATATCGTGGTTCACGACTGGCTTTATGCATATATCTACAAAGATATATACGATATTGTAGTGCCCAGGAACAAAACTGCGGGGAAGTTTGCAGTTTTCATAATTTCGGCCGTGATGCATGAGTGGATTCTGTCGTACATGTTCGGCTTCTTCTTCCCGGCCCTGTTTATTCAATTTTTCTTTGGCGGTGCCCTAATGAGTTTCATAACTGCGCCAAAAATTACTATACTGAATATATTATTTTGGTACGGATTGGCATTTGGATCTGGGAGCCTTCTTAGCATGTACACATTGGAATTTTACGCTAGGTTGAATGCCCCTATAGATAATGCAACATTAATTGACAATATTTTACCGAGGTGGTTAACATGTGATTGTATACATTAATTCAAGTTTGTGTACATCTTTTGTGTGTGGCAGCACTTTTGTATTTTGCTCGCCAGAAAACAGCATTTTTGGTATGTACCTACCTAAAAATTAACAGAACGTTGTGGAGAAAACTGTAATAAAAGTCTAGTATGTAACATACTACATCTTATCTTAGAGATACTTTGATTAAGAATAACATGATAGTTATAGGCACAGTAATAGGTACATATTTTGAGATTGGAAAAATGGAATGACTATAAAAAAATAAATTATTTTTTAATGTAGGACTGGATATAAAAACTCTTAGCCTCCCAATACTCCTAGTGTTAATTTCACTACTCGAAGAGACATTATATGGAATAATCTTGTAAATTATTATAAACAGACGTTGTCATTAGGTTCGTGATTGCAAAAAAATCCGGAAAGAGGTTGAATTTGAAATAAAAAATAAAATGAACTTAAGAGGGGGGTTCAGAACAAATATTAATTTATGCTGGATGTCCAAAGGGCGCAATAAAAAATCTTGTATGTATGGAAAGATAATTGTCTTGGGAAAGAATTAAAGAAGTTTAAAATTGAAATTTGCTTGTATAACAAGATCAACATTTTTGCAGGCCTACTTTGAAAATTTTTCATCGCAGATAGCATTCAAAATCACTCTTTTATTATGCAGCATGACCACAGGAACCAATTCTCAAAATATCAGGTTTCATAGATTGGTAATTAAGTCTAAGGATAACTGAAAATTACCTGATGACAAATAGATGGAGATCTCGTTATAAAGTAACTGAAACCGCCATTACGTGCCGTTTCCTGTATTATCATAATAAATTAGTTCTCTAATAGATGTCGCCGTTTATTTAATATTAATTTCTTATTATATAAATACCTACCTATACAGGGCCGGATTAATCATTAGGCTAATTAATCTATAGCCTTAGGCGCCTTACACAAAAAAGGCGACGCGGCAAAGGCGCAATTTATTGGCAAAGTTTACAGAATCCTGGTGTAGTCGATCTAGACGTGGAGTTTGGTAAGGAGTGTGTCCAATTTAAATATTTTGTTTTTTATTTAACATGTAAAAAATTTGGGTGATGCTAAAACCGGGGATTTAGCCATTTTAAGTATAGAGTCAGATGTAAAATCCACTTAATTTGATGAAATAATTCAAAGTTTTTCTGATCAAAAATGTCGCAAAAAACATTTTTAGTGTAATTCCTTACTTTTTTGTGGAACTGAAAAATTCTTTAGGCGCGCTCTGCACTTTTATTTTTGTGGGTATTGAATGAGACTGGGCCGTCACGCGTCCCGCTGCTGCGGGTAAAGTGGGATAAAGCACGCTTTTAAAGCATTTCAAAGACCCATGTCAGTTTCTGACACGGGACCTACAAAAATGGACAGAGGCCCTGAAAATTAGAATTGAAATTGAGAATTAGAAGTTTTTACTTCTATCGTGTGGTCATAAGCACACACCCATGTTTTTATTTATTTTAAGTATTTCTTAAAATTACCATTGTGACAATAAACTTTTTTTATGATCTATCAATTGTTTTATTTAACATTTATCCTTTATTTTAGAAAACAATATTTTTATTTTAGACGCCAAAATTTGGTTAGCCTACGGAGCCTAAAGATCTTAATTCGACCCTGTACCTATAACTCCTACACCATCATAAACAAACAATAATAATTACGCTGTAGATTTTTTCTGTTTTTCAGTAGGTACCTAACACTGACTTTATCTTGGGCTTGCTGGAGTCGACTGTTGGATAAGACCGAATTTAATAGGCTAATAAATGTGGACATTTTAACATTGAAAATATTAACGTTGAAGATATTTTTATATTCCAAATATGGGCGGATGCTTAGCCAGTTTATAGTTCTATTCAACACAAAATCGAAATTACGGGAATTTTGGTGTCGCAAGTCATTATTTTTTTGGCAAAACAAATATTTGTTTCCTGGGGCGGCAACGCCGCGTCGGAGTCGAAACCAGAGTCAGCGTGTTTTATGTAAAACTTTTTTTTATGTAAACGCTTAATCTCTCATTTCATGGGTCATGGCAACTGGACGCGAAAATTCTTCTACTATTTTTATATACATTTCATTTTTCATATACATATACATATACATATACATATATGGTTTTTCTGGTAATGGTATAGGTAATATTGTAGGCAAAACCGACATTGAAATATGTAATGACTGGCCTTTGCAATATTTCCATTGATTGATTGATTGATTGATTGAGATTGGCGGGGGCTCTGCCCTTTGACGTATAGGCCTCTGTATGGGCCCGTCACGTCCCGCCTTTCGAGAGCTATACCAGTCCAGTTGCCTTAATAAAGCCAACGAGGCGGCTGGGACATAGCTCTCTAAAGTCCCTCGGCATCAGCATCAGTTGTCCCAGGTATTGCATACGTGTATGCAGGAAAGCGGGGAATTCATCAGAACATGCCCTGCTGTCTCCTCATCTTCCAAGCATCCCCTACACTCAGGGTCTTCCACAAGACCCATTATGTAAAGGTGTCGTCTTAGGTGGCAGTGACCGGTCAGTAGGCCTGTCACTGTTCTTAAGTTACATCTGCTTAACTTCAGCAGCTGTCTGGTCCTCCCAGCGTCGGGACCAGATATGAGTTCTTTAGCCTGCCTCATGCCTGGAGCAGTTGTCCAACAATGTTGAAACATTTGTTGGGCTAAAGTCTTCATTGAGAGAACCGCTGTGCTTCTGGAGATCCCTACGAAGGGTTCAGGCCCAGTAGGTGTCTCTAAAGTGCCTAATTTGGCTAGTTGATCGGCCTTCTCGTTTCCCGGTACACCAGCATGTCCTGGGACCCAGACAAGGCGTAAATTATTCCTCTGAGAGAGCGTCTCGAGGACGGTCTTGCATTCCAGAACCAGTTTTGAGCGCACTTCAACGGCACTAAGTGCCAAGATGGCAGCTCTACTGTCGGAGCATATATTGATTTTACCAGTTCTTTGTGGGCCAGCTAGCAGCTCCAGCCCACAGGATAGAATCGCAAATACCTCGGCCTGGAAGACAGTAGCATGTGCACCCAGAGCAAAGTATTTACTTATTTGTTCCGAGTCAGAAAAGACTCCGGCACCCGACATCCCATCCGCCCTGGATCCATCCGTATACCAGTTGGTTCCGTTGCGGATTGCCATCGGGGTGTTCTCTATCCCCCACTCCTCGCGGTCAGGGATTACGACCTCCAGGAAGTTCGAGGGATATAGTTTAGTGGGAGTATGATCACCACTCATGAGTAGAACCGGGCATCGTTCGGTGGCCCAGTTCCACATGCGAGAGTGCCCGAATGAGCACACCTGTAACTGGTCTAGCGTGCGCAGTCTATATACCGCACGCATGGCTTCCAATTTAATGAATATTTGTAGTGGCATGAGATTTAATAGCACCTCCAGAGCTCTGGTGGGAGCCGTTCTCAATGCTCCAGTCATCCCTAAACACGCAAGTCTCTGGACCCTGTCCAGTTGCCTGTTAGTTGAGTTCCTTTCAACACAAGGCCACCACACGATGGCCCCGTAAGTTAAAATTGGTCTAACAATAGTGCAGTAGAGCCAGTGGAGAACCTTGGGATTAAGACCCCAGCTTCCACCAAAGGCCCTCCTACACGTCCACAGTGCAGACGTTGCTTTCCTGATTTTGCATGATATGTGATCATGCCAAGACAGTTTAGCATCGAGGTGAACACCTAGATATTTCACCGTCTGGTGGTAGGTGAGGACCACACCAGAGAGAGTAATCTCTGGTCGATTTTCTTGGTTCCTCTTTTTGCTGAATAGCATAAGCTGAGCTTTCTTAGGGTTTATTCTTAGGCCAGCTATTTGGCACCAGTTCTCAACTATTCTTATGGCCCTAGCCATAGGGCCACGCAAATTGTCCCTGGTTCCAGCAATATTTCCATATAATTCAGCTGGGTAAGAGACCTAATAGTTGGCACTTTAAGGGGAGATTCAATCTTTATTGTAAATTATAAATATGTGATTGTAGACTACCATGTGAATTTACTCTTATATAATATTATTGGTTGCTGCTATTAGAGGATTAATTGGCACTTCAAAATTGTTTAACATTAATATTTATTGATAAAAACCTGAAACAAGTAATTTTCTCAATAGTTGGCATAGTTTTCTATACTGTATCCAACGAGAGAATGGACTTGCACTCCAGCGAAAATTCGTCTGTTTTGGTCAGATCTCCGCCCCTTAGAACATTAGGTCAACGCCCTCAACGTCTTAATTGGCTCAGCAGGTAGCCAGGGCCGGCGCCTGGGTCCGATACCTACCTGGTACCTAATTATATAAAGTACCTACTACTGCCTACCTATTCACAGTTTGTATTTGTAGTCTCGCAAGTACGGTTATTTTAGTTGTGTTGTTTACGGTTGTGAAATAAGTTTTAAATCTATTATAAGAATGGCAGCAGCCAGAGACGAGATAAATCCACCATTATCGCCAATTAAGAAGAATAAAAGAGGCCAGGTAAAGAAATATAATAATAAATATGTTTTATTTATTATTATATTTCACCTACTTACGAATTTATTTCATCGAATAACGGTTCTGCGTAGCTCGTTACGTAGCGTAGCACATTCAATTATTGACACTCCAATTGTTGACATCAGAATATTTCAGGAACCCAGCAAACCTACTTACATACTTAACATTGGTTTATTAAAATTAAAATACGAGTAGGTATTTAGGAAGATAATTTATTGGTACCTGTAGGACAGAAATTCTGGTTTGTATAAGTTTTTTTTACCAAACATTTATGGTGGTAAGTACGGACACGTTTCATAATTCCTATATTAGTCCTATATTACATTTAATTCCTATATTAGTCTTATATACACCGGCGAGCAATGAAATCAGCCTACCTCACACTTTTCAAGGTATGTTTTGCAATGACTATGTATCGAATTGATAAGTACAATGAATATTTGAAAAGGTTATTCGTTTATCTGTAAATCTAGCTTAACTTAAAGATATTCTCCTGTATTTATCACCTTATGGATTTGAATGAAAACATCTTGTCAAAAAATCATAATTTTATAATGAAAAGAAATGGGATTTTTAGAGAAATTAAACAATGAAATTGAAAAAATATTTATTTCAATAACTCATATTGCCTCCTCGTGCTGCAGTTATGGCTCTCATTCGACTATTCATTGATTCGATTAAATTAGCAATAGAATCTTGCGGAATATTGTCCCACTACCTTCAACTTTAGGAAGGTCCTAGCAGCAGGAATCCTGGCTTTAACCCTTCTTTTGAGCTGATCCCATAAATGCTCTATGGGATTAGAGTCAGGGTTGCTTGTTGGCCACATCATAAACGGAATTCCTACTAACCATAACAAACATTTCCATCTAATAAATGTACTTCATCACTGTAGGAATCGCTATAGGTGATGAGTGTTGAATCTACCTTTTCTATAATATTTTCTGTGGAACATAACGATCGAAATATTTCATGAAGGATTTTAAAATATTCAGTAGAACTATGGATACTGTCATTTATATCAGTTTCATCTTCTTTGGTGGTTTGGTTTGGTGGTGTCCATTATCTCTTTTCTTGTAAATTCAAAGAAATAACTCGTAGCTGTTCAAATTTAGTAGGTCCAACCAGTTTAATAAATTTGTTGAAGTCTATAGATGCTGTATGTGGGTTCTCTGAAGGAATGTCTCGATTAACTTGTTGTCCAAGCCATTTAGTAAATTCAATAGAATCTACATTCCAAGGGCAGAGGCCACATGCACAGAATCCATTGGAGATACTTTTTGGTTCTAAACCGGAGATTATTTCATTTAAAATAGGAGCAAAATCCGTTTTAGTAAGTTGGCAAAAGGGTCTCCATTTCGTCTCCATTTTAACATACCTACCTTTCCAAAGAGCCTTTAGTGATTTAAAGCAACGTCGGCTGGTTGAAGTATTCTGGTTTCATTAGGATATAATGCAATTAGAATTATTTTAAGATCTGTACATAATTTGCTGAGCTGGTAAATTAATGGGTTTTATGCCCCTCAACAAACAGTATGATTGGAAAAGTGACTGTAGATTTTAACAGAAATGGCTAAAAAATATTGCCGATATAGGTACTCGCAAAAATTCTCGGATTTCATCCATCCATTGTCCGAGATTCCTAGAAATAATATCAGATGGTAAGTGTACAAATGTTACTAGCCCATATTCTTTTTTGCTTACCTATGCCCCATCCTTTTGGGACACTGTCTGCAATTTGCGGGGGCAATCTCTTGTATGGGTAGATCACCGTTGGAGGCGTTGTCATGCCTGAAGCAACAAAAGTAAACATAACCGTAAGATTTTGCATTGCCCTGGTCGACCTCATATAAAATTTTCGAACCTTTGGGAGCTATTACTTACTCTTCCTGTCTTTGGACAAGTAAAAAAGCAGGTTTCAACACCATTGAATACACGAGTGGGGTCCTGTAATATTTCGAAATACCCTTTTTCATTTAAATATTGGTCAATATCATTGAACCATTTTCGGATGTCAGAAACATTGCTACTTGCACTTGTTACAACCCCAGCTGTGCGCCTCGCCAAAACAGGATGCCGTGCCGGTTCAAAAAACTTTGAATCCAACTCTTGCCTGGATATTGTCATGAAACGGAGTATTCCTAGGGTTCTCGGCAAGAAATTTCTTAACCAACGCAGCTATATCATCTTTTCTACGTGGAAAACCCTTTCTATGACTATCTAGTATACAGGAAACAATTGTATTTTCCTCTTCTTCGGTTAGATAAGTGTTAGGACCATGGCAAGTTTTTTTAAATCTGTTGCCTAATCTAAATTGTAATGTAGATCTAGGAATACCAAACTTTTTTGGACAAACTCCGTTTTATTTCGTCTAAGGCTTTTTGAATTTTCTCTTTGCTGTATTTTTTTGAACCTGAATTGCATTTGAACATGAATTACATTTCGGCATCTGAAATTGACACGATTTTTAATTTAGGTTTTCATATTTTTTTAAGGGCCAAACTATTTCCTTTTATTTGCATGCAGTCATTTACGTTCTTTAAAATAAATATTAATATGATTCTTGGATTGTTGTATTATTGGTGCCAACGATTAGAGCAGAGCAAAATTCATAGTGAAATCCGATTATTAAATTCCGACTATTGAATTCTCCACATTCGAGAATCCAATTGTTGGCACCCAGTAAATGATCATTTCCCGCCAAGAAAATAAAGGTTTGTATGATAATCTATTAATTTGGATCATAGACGCTCTTATCAGTGCTTTCCCTATTTGTGACAATTTTGTGGATATCCTTAAGAAAATGTTAAATTATAAGTATGATAAAAAATGAGACAATGCGTCATTATTATTATTATTACAAGCATATGGTGGTGGTACAGTGCGGGATTTCTGGAACAAAAGCGTACAAACGAACACCAGAGCTGGGAATTTTGATACGCCAGATTAACTTTTCATCGGATTCCTAAGCAAGCTGGAACATCAAGGCATAGAACTAGGTGCATCAATTACAAAAAACGAGCCTGGACAACAAATGAAAATTTGTCTGCCCTGAAACGCACGCATACCCCTACACTGCCCGATCTGCAAAAAGAGAGGACACGCAGAGCAGACCTGCTGGTTCAAAAATTCAAAAAACGTCCATACCATAACAAAGTTTATATAGTTAACCAATTATTTAGAGGTTATTTAGACACAGGGAGCCAAGTTAATGTTGCAAATTCATTAGTAGCTAATGATCAATGATCTTGGAATTAAAAGTACTGATCTCATTATTAAAACATTTGGAAGTGGGTTAATATTTCCTGTGGGTATAGGTGAAAATATAACCTGTACAAATAAGTAATGTTTGTTTTCTCACTTCCATTGTTTTTGTAAATAGTAATATGGAAGGTGAAGATATTATTATAGGGCAGCCGTAACACATTACCTAACCTCTACCAACAATAAACAAACAGCAATTTCAGTTACTCATAAAGATAAACGAATAGTAATCCAAACACACGAAAATATTTACATTCCACCCTATCAAGAAGCACGTGTGTTAGTAGTTAATCTTGATGTCATAGAATAATCAGTGTTTTTAGATTGACGACTTCATTCGTATTGTAATGAAAAATATAACATTCCCACACAAATTCTAGAAGGTCCAGTTTCGGCACTAAATATCAATAATATGGGTACTCAACCAATTGTTTGGCACAAAGCTCGTGTTATAGGTAGATGTGACAGAATTTAAGTAAAATATATTGATTGTTCTAAATTTTCTCATTATTTAGCTGTATCGATATTACAAAAATTAATTATGGTAATTGAGAATCACTGACAAAAATAGTCTCATTAAAACGTTATGAAAATTGCTTTGCCTACAATTCCAATGAATTAGGTTTTGCGGATTTAGTCGAATTAGACATAAATTTAACACTTGTTAGCACATTGCTATAGGAGAAAATATTTATGATCTCGAATAGGTATTTATTAGCGTAAAACAGTGGAGAGTGCCTACCTGACTACATTCGTCTTTATGCATAAGTACTGATAGTTATGTTAGGTGACCTGTAGAACCATCGGCATCGTAAATACGTGTAGTATTTCCATCGTGTCTACAAGTATCTCAGATAAAGTACATTTAGAATGAACCATCGTAAACACGTGTAGTGTTTCCAACGTGTCTTTTTACGTTTATAGTTGCATTTTATGTGTAGACCCACCATGTGTAAATGCGAGTAGCTTTTCCATCGTGTCTACAAGTCCGTAAATGAAGTAAATCATTGGAAAGATCCATCGCAAATACCTACGTGTAGTATTTCCATTGTGTCTTTCTGCATTTCTCGTATTTTGTTGTGTTGATTGTCTAAAAGACATTGTAAGTGCTTGCGTGCATTCTTTTCATGGTGCCTTCGAGTTTATGAAAAAGAGAAGGAGATAGTGTTCTCTCCCGATCACTGCATATCTGTGACATTTGTTGCTTTGTTACAGCGATCTCTACCAACCCAGTTTCAATTTAAACAACGGGTTTTGTAACGCCCTACGGGCAATTTGAATACCTAAGGATGCCTTTTGGGTTGGCGATCGCGCCGGTAGTTTTTCAGAGAGCTATTATTGTGATAGGTAGGTACTAGGTAGTTTGAAATACGATATCGCATTGGTTTAGCTAGACAGCATTTCGATACCATCTACTTCAGTAGAAGAAAATTTTGCAAACTTAACATTGGTCCTTAATGCATTGTGTAGAGCATTGCATTGTAATGCATTGTGTATGTTTTCTGTCAATATTTAAAATTTCGTTTTTTTTTAAATGAAAACAATTGTTTGCTTGGGTCGAGAGATATGTGCTGATGGTATCCGGCCAGATCAAAATAAAGTTAAAGCGTTGATTAAAGCCATCAGATATGGTTCAGCCCCCACGAACGTAAAGCAAGTGCGACAGTTTATTAGTCTCGCCAGTTACTTTAGAAAATTCATACGTTCATACCCGCATGTTCTACCAAAGTGGCATGTATAACACATTTGACGAGAAACAACATTCCATTTAGCTGGACTGCTGAATGTGAAAATGCAAGACAATACGTAATTAACATCTTGACGCAAAAACCTTTACTGTCAATCTTTGATCCCAGCTTAGAAAGTCAATTGTACACCGCATCCGCCAGCATCCTTGGTTTTAGTGGCATTTTACTGCAAAAACATGGAGATTCGTTTAGACCAATTGAATATTTCAGACACAAAACCTTTCATATTTCATAAGCATATTCGGAACGCCTAACAAACTGATTAACAAACGCAGGGGCGGCGGGTTTTCAATATGTCGTGGAGGTGCAAGACCTGTGGACGCGCCTTCCGGGGGGGTGTCCGGAAAAAATATTCAAGGTCACGCATTCTCCTAACACTAATTTTGGTGAAAAATCCATTTATACAAAAATTAAACTTTCACAAGGATAATAAGGAATTCAATAAATCTCCGGTGGACCGCATTAAAGTTCTGAATAATCTGAAAAAACATCGCTGAAAAGCAGACAGCTACTTTGAATAAAAAACGAAGGGATAGTCAGAAATTCAAAATTGGTGATGCAGTACTGTTAAGTAGGGATTAGAAGGCTGAAAAAATCACTTGTGAATCTGTTGGGCCATATATTATCAAAGCATTGCTTTCTAATGGCCGTTATTCGCTGCGTAAAATTTTTACTTATTTCTTGCAGCATTCGTTAATGATCCAGAGCCAGATGGTGTGGAAAAAGCCACCTAAAGTCACCAACTTTAGGTGGAAAACCAACTTTAGTGGAATGTGACTTATAAAAAATCAATAATCTAACAATATGTTTAGTTTAAATAAGCTCAGATCGGGTATCCCTTAGAATTGTTGACATAACTAGATTTTAGATGGCATAAAAAATCAAAACAATTTTTGAATACCAATAAATAAAATCAGAAACAGGTAGAAAAATCAGATATAATGTTAATTTAAGCTATTGGTTCTCTTCTAACTAATTACTAAATGACCATAATTTTAAACCTCAAACGTGTCAATTATCATCATGCTTTTCTCTGGAGCTTACATGATCAACAAAAAATCTAGAACAACCTACGAAACTTGCTTAGACTTACTTATTCATATACCTACCTTCATAAGTCATTGTTTATACGTGTAATATTCGGCCACCGGTCACCCCAATTTTATATTTTGCTAGCACACGCAAAGGAAATTTCTATTACCATTTGGAAGAGGGTAACCTCTTCCAAATAATCTAAAATACGTCCACATCCCGGAAGCCCCGAACGATATCATCCCTCTCCCTTCGTGTGCCGAAATTTAAATACCTATATACTCCAGATTATCCAGTGCACAAATTGACTGGCTGCAAACACATAAACGAACTGATCGGTCATGTTGGTCAAGCAGGCTGGCTAATCTAATCACGAACAACGATTAATTAAATCGAGTTGGATTGCAATTTAAATAAACACACGCACACCAGAGAGAGCCACACAACATCTATCTACCTACCATACAATAACAAAACAACTGACGACACACACGTATCGTCCTCAACGGACTTTCATGGCGCTTCATCAAACCAGGGACGCAGATACACGAGGAGGACCACAAGCCAATAGACGCCTGCCCGATTACTTGGCTTTTGTTCGGTAATATTTAGCAACGTTGCCATGTCATTAAATGTACCCAGACTGATACTAAGATTGATTGAATTAAATAGGTTGCCTCGTAACTTATAATCAGACCGCGCGACGTCATATTTCACATCTTTGTATAAATATTGCTAATATAATTTATTATATTGTCCTATCAAAAGTCTCAAAATATAATCATATAATGTTATTAAATAGGTAGTATTTCGTAAAAATCACCAAATAACTCGGAAAACGCTGAGAAACTTGAAAATAAACTGTCAGACGTTTGTCAAAATACAAAGATGATATCACATTTCCCCCTGCCAGATCCCCCCGCAAAAGTTACGGGGCAACCTATCTAATTTAATCGATCTTGGACTGATACCTACAAGGTCTCAAATGTTTTACTGTTTTTAGAGAGCGCGAGTTTGGCAACGCTATATAGTGACGCCACGACTCGTATTTGCCAGGTTGAGGAAGGTGGCGCTGGCGCATGATTTAGTATTTTAGTAAGAATGGAGAGGTGTATGTGGGATATAATTCGGTGAGGATCTTCAGAGTGATGACGATTTGTTTTATTGATTATTTCATTTATACTTGAATTTAAATATATATATATATATATATATATATATATATATATATATATATATATATATATATATATATATATATATATATATATATATATATATATATATATATATATATATATATATATATATATATATATATATATATATATATATATATATATATATATATATATATATATATATATATATATATATATATATATATATATATATATATATATATATATATATATATATATATATATATATTATATATATAAAGAAATCTTGGGTGAAACGAATCACTTAGACGTTCTTTCACTTTCATTGAGCATCTTAAGAGTGATGTACGATTTGTTTTATTGATGATTTATACTAGAATTTAAAATATTCTAGTCAAATATCATTTTCAGTGACACTTTATGTGACATTAGACATTAGTGTTGACGGAAGTTTAATTCATTGAAAACACAAACCTACTCTACTATTTATAGGTACCTATGTATTCTATTTGAAAATATTATATATAAAAGCATTAGGCATAGGTACATTTATCCAGATGTTAAATGTATGCCTAATGCTTTTATGTATATAATATGTTATTTCGTCTTCATTGATGCTCTAGGTACATAGTATTTGAAATCAAAATGGCAGTTTTAATATATTGATAAGATATCTACACTATTCGGTTGTTATTATTAAAGACAAGCCATTTTATTTTCCCATTATTAATAATTTGAGGTAGTAGGTATATTTATATGATTATAACTATATAAATATGTAGATGTAGAGTATATGACTACTATCCCAATATTACCTCAATTATAATATAAGTAGTTACGTAAGGTAAGTATAGGCATAGGTAAGAAAGTTTTTTTTGTATATATGGGTAGTTATACATATATGTTGATCAGGACTAGAGTCAGGATGTTTATATTCAAATCGATTATGATATTATGAAATGTAAATTGTGTTATACCTAATAAAGTACCTACCATACCTACACTGTAGGTAGGTACACTACATCGTTTTATGTTAAATAAAAATTATTTGAATAAGTGTATAAAAAATAAGCTAATTTCTTGATAGTCCACAACATTGTACCTATCTATGTGTTCTGTATATATAAAAATACAATCGAAATGAGAAGCTCCTCCTTTTTTTGAAGTCGGTTAAAAATAAAATAGAGCAATTTTGACTCGGTACCTAGTTTTTGAAAAGAGGCATCATTGCGTGCATAATGATTTTTGACGTGATTTTTTAACTGTTTCCTTTAATTATTAATTGTTTGTTGCATGGCGATAATCTGAGAACTAGTAAATAATTCAATAATATTTTATATCGTTCTAGGTAGAGGTACATTATTAGTTAATAGTTACTCATTATTAATTTTATCATAAGATACGTACCTACCTACCTACCGCCTACCGTACCTACTTACTAGCTTAAATGATCAAACATCTTTAATATCATGTAAGTGGCAACATGACCTTTCACAAGATTTCAATATTTTAAAGCTAATTATGCAATTTTGGATACCTATTATTTATTCTATTTCTATGAAATTATGTATTTAAGTAGGAACCGGTAAGTTTTGTTTGTGATACTACACACGACTACACTTCTTGGTGTTTCTGCGGTCCTGTGAGATGAGCCCTGATAGTTATGAATTATGAGATCTGAATAAAAAAAGCCTTGGGGTCGGCCATACGTGATCCATTTTGGAAATATTCTTTATAGTAAGGGGAAGTAAGTAAGGTGGGGTGGTGCTATATATAATGTGTTAAAAATAAGAAAAGTCATGCATGCATCTATATGCATCCATTCTCCATCATTTGTGTTTGTTAGATACAAATAAATATTATTTTTTGGATAATGAATTTCAATTTAAATTGTCCTAATAGTAAATTAAAAAAAAAAAAATCAAATCGGTGGTTAAGGCATGGTGGAAAAATTGTATGAAAGTCTATTTCTAGGCGCCCCAATAGAAAGAAAGGTCGTTCTTTTTTATTTCATTATCTACCTACATACAAACAAAAATCAACCACTTTTGGGCATTCCAATCAATCAAACAAATTACACCTGTCGGCCATGCACATCAAGTTATCAAATGCGAGCTCCTGAATATTGGGGTAGCATAAATGCAAAGAGCAAGTAAGCGCTGCCTTTGGGATTGTTGGCTAAATGTTTAACGTATTTAACCCAACCGATTTCCTGAGTCCCTGGTATTGACCACCAAATTCGCGCCCAAACATTCTGTTGGGAGGTCACGTGATCTCTCCCACGGACAACTTGATATTTGAATTAGGTGGAACAGCGTCCTCACTGCTGTATATTAGAGTTAAGCAGTACATATTTTACATATATAATACATCATGTAGGCAACCAACTAAACAGCTTTGTAAAATCAATAGGGGTATTGCCTAAGTTGATCTATGTGATCAGAAATTAGTATATAAATCAGTGTCATCTTTCCAACCACCTTTTTACCGCCTTTTTGCAGCCACAGTAATTAATTCTGTGTCATAGTATCTACATAATATTGTATATTTCATAGGACCTATCCCGTCGTGTACTAAATGTGTATATTATCTTTACTGGTTTACCCTATATGGACATAGGAAATCAATAGTAGTAGTGACTGTTTATATTAATTTCCTATGAAAAGTAAAATAGATTAAATGGAAATTTCTATGGTAGACACTTTCCTGGAAAAATCTTATGACTGATATACCTATAACAATAAATGAAAATAATAAAATAAATAAGTTGGTAAACAATATTATTTATATTAATGCTAAACAATTTCAACACAGAGGTTTTTTATTAGTTTGCATATTATCACCTACCAAACCATCCGAATAACAGAATACCCATGATGTGATTTGAAGAACGTAAAAAATCAGAAAACACCACGACAACTTTCAAAAATTCAGAGAATGCCTACACCATGTAAAAAAGTTTGTCACACTCCGCATTCTACAATGTCACTTGTAGAATTCTTCCAAATTGACTATGTTTAAAAAAAATATATAGGACACCAAAGGGCTAGTATAGACCAGATGGCCCTAAGAATAATCGAAAATTGGTGTGAGAAGTATGCCCTATCCGTCAACCCCAGGAAGACGGAAATGGTACTCTTTACAAGGAAAAGAAAACTGGAGCCAATGAGAGCACCTGTTCTCCTAAACACAGCACTAAATTTTGCACTTGGTGAAATACTAGGGGGTAACTTTCGATGCTAAATTAAACTGGAATCTTCCCCTCGAAAGAAGAATAAATAAGGCCTACATATCATACGAGCAGTGTCGCAGGACCGTAGGGAAAACCAATGTTGGCCTATGGAGCTGTTGTCTGATGGCCCAAGAGTCAACAAATAACAGCAAAACTCAAGCTAGGCCAGAGGTACAAAGAGTTGCCTGTCTGAGCATAACCGGGGCCATGCGAACAACACCAACGAGAGCAATGGAGATAATGCTGTGTCTTCCACCACTAGACCTACATCTAGAAGAAGTGGCTCTGACTACCACGCCTTAAATCTGTTGGCATACTACCAAATGCAAGCTGTGGCCAAACTAGAAGCCGCCTGTGGACTGAGGCTGTCAGAAAGATACCCCTTTTACAGGCATGTGCAGATGGTATTCCGCCTCGACTTGTCTTTGATAAACCTTACACCATACATACTACTGGTGAAGACGAGGCCGGCGTTGAAGGTGTAAACTATGTCTTCACGGACGGATCAAAGAAAAAGGATGGAGCAGGCTGTGGTATATATTCCAGGAATCTGCGACTCCGATGCAGCTGGACTATGGATAAAAATGCCAGTGTAGTACAAACAGAACTCGCTGGTATAACCATAGCCGCACAAGAGATTGCTCGCAGAGAAATAACGGGCAAGACAATAAGAATCTGCTCAGATAGTAGACAATCACTACTGGCCCTGAAAAATTATAAAATAACTAAAGGATCAACATGGGAATGTCACCAAGCCCTTGGGAGAGCATGTCAGATGAATAACATCTGCCTGTGCTGGGTCAAAGGACACTCACAATGCAACGGCAATATAGAAGCTGACAAACTGGCCAAGAAGGCAGCCAACCTGAGTATCCTTGGGCCTGGTCCTTCAAGTACTCTACCAGTTGCAGCGAAACTCAAATTAATAAAGGAAAACACCCACATAAAATTTAAGACGTTATGGGATGAAACAAGTAGCTGTCAGCTGGCCAGAAATCTCTTGAGATATCCCAGCGAAGAGACGGCGAGGAACGATCTGGCAATGTCCAGGGGTAAACTGCGATTTGTTACAGGAATCCTAACCGGACACTGCCGGGTAAGGAAACACCTCTATAATATGAGACAAAGTGACGCACCCATCTGCAGAGGATGTGAACAAGAAGATGAAACCATCGAGCATGTACTTTGTGAATGTCCCGCCGTGTCATCGACCAGAGAATCCATATTGGGGGAATTCAAATTGGCCTTCTATGGCCAATTTGAGGGAAATGCCCCTGGGCAACATCATCACCTTTTGTACAACATTGGGCTGGTCGATGACCTAGGGAGACATTTCCCTCACGGAGGAAGCACAAGGGGCCCAATGGGGCCTAAGTGCAGTGGATCTCGATCCGCACTCCGGACATATTCCAGATTCCAGACCAGTTTGTTAACTTTATATTTGAAAAATCATACATACATATTCTACATTCATACATACATAGTTCTAACACCTCTCTCATTATCATTTTGTAAGTCAACTCGTACTTCCTCTGAACTATTTCAGAAATGAAAAAAATCAATGTACAAATGGGTAGAATCAACTCGGTCACCATTTAAAATAAATCGTATACGGGGAAAGGTTTCTAGAATATATGGCGTTAGCCAAAAGAATCAATGATAATTTTTGTTTTTATGCCACTTTGTAATCCTAATACCTTAAATGTACAATTTTTCTAGAGCCCGCGTCGAGCAAAATGCTTAAGCGGAGTACACACAGAGGCAACAAGTAGCAACTTTTGTCACTGGTGACTGGTGACCAGTTTCTAGAAACAAGTTACTAGTTGTTGCCTAGTGTTTCTACTTGTTTCGGTCGCAAATGACATGTTTCCTAGTTTATGGAAACCAACAGATCCGAAACACAAGTGTGCAAACACCAAGCACGATGCGCTGCACAATATTTCAATAATTATAGGTGCTGAGATTCCATAAATTAAACGAAAAATAAAAAAATTGTCGGGACAGTTTAGCAGAGAGAGAGAATGAAATACCGCAAATATAAGAAATCCGAAGCAGGGGCTTCTTTTATATCGAAGTGGTTCGCTTACAACTACATGCTTTTTTTTTGGGGACAAAAATAAAGTATATACGCCGTTGTAGAGTAGGAGGCATTGAAAATGATGAGGTAAGTAACAATTATTTTTATACAGGATATCTCAAAAAGGTAAAGTCAATCTGATTCTCTTAGCCAAAATAATATAATCTTCAAGCAGGTGTCATTTTTGTTTCAAATTACATTTGTATGATAGAGAGTGTTGGTATTTTCTATATTGGGTGTAATTGACAATATTCAGGTATACCTAACTAGCAACTGTAATATTTTCTGGAAAAGGATTAAACTTTTAATAATTCATGTTTATATGTATTCATTTACTTATTTATGTTCTTTTAATATAAACTAAGTATACAACTTATCATATGCACTTAAATTAATAATCATTTTGCCAGATAAAAGATCCAGCAGGAGCCTGGGAAAAATCTGTAAATTCTAGTCGAATGGTTTGAGCTTCAATCGATGATTTACGTCCTATCTTTGACAAAGCACATAAAGCAGTTCCATCGTTAATTTCCCTTCTTCAGGAATCAGGTATAAATTTTCCTATGTCTTTATCTTCAGAATCAAAAGTGCTCACTGGTGTATAGACATGTTCTGAGTTACTTTTTCTAAGGAAATTATGTAAATAAAGGCAAGTGGTAATGACCCGGATGGCTTTTTGTGGTTACAAAAGCAATGGTTTTCGTAGGACTCTAAATCTAGCAGATATAATTCCAAACACATTTTCGGAGACTCTTCTAGCTCTGCTGAGACGATAATTGAAAATTCGACGCGGAGATCCTTTATCTTGCGGGCCAGGGTATGGCTTCAGTATATTACGAGATAGTGGAAACGCATCATCTCCCAACAACATATAGGGGACTCAGTTTTGCCGTCCAGTTAAAGGTGTTGGTTCTGGAAGGCATAGTTCCCTATCAGTTTTTTTTAAGGCAGTTGCTTCAAAAACGCTACTATCTAAGATTCGTCCTTAACTTGCAAGATTAAAGTATATCAGCTTGTAATTAGCATTTGCCACTGCAAATAAAACAATGCTAAATAGTACCCCTGCTGTACCCTCTGCAAAGAGGGTCGAACCCAACATTTTCTTTTCCGTTTTTTTAATTTTTCACGCTTAAAACAACGAAAGCTGCGATGGCGATTAATTTCTCGTCTTCGCGCCACATCTCTCGAAAACCGTGAACGGCTGTGTGTGGACACTTTGTTTCCTCTTGAAGCGACAATCCAAAAACATCAGATAAATTGTTTCTCCTGTGTGGACACTATGTTTCTTCTGGTTCTTAAATTCGACAAAAAACTTTTGACAAGTCACAGCTTCCCCGTCATCGGACAGCTCGATTAGCGTGGGTCCGCAATCGCTTTTTGGCAAAACTGTTTTTTTTGCATTACTTAAAATGTCTATCATTAGTATTAAATAAAACGTCGTTTTGAGTTTTAGTTTAGTTTAGTTTATCATACTATCACTTATATTACTAATGAAATTGTCTTTTGGGGATTATATTTACTCATGGAGCACGCAAAATACGTGGAAGTCGCGCGGGACTACATTGTATGACTCTTTAACGTTTTTTTCCCGTTACTAGGGAAGATCTGCTCGGAAAACAAATGCATTTCCTGCATTGGATTTGTTTATTGTTGATCTAACCATATGAAAACCAATAAAATTCTATTTCTTATGACAATTTTCTATGTTTTATTACATTATGCCGAACTATGCTTATCACAATTTATAAATATTTATTTTAAAGCTATTGTGCATTTTCACGCATACTCTTCGCTTAGTAGCCAACTTGTTAACATAAAAGACGTTCAACTGGTACTGGTGTTTATAATCTCTATGCAAGTACTTCAGCATATATAATTTATCTATGGAATTGGAGAGAAGAGTGGAAAAACTGTCTTTTCACCGATGAGGGCAGATTTAATCTGATGTATTCTGGTGGCAGAATTTTAGTGTGCCTTAGTAGGCTGTAGTGTGGTTTAGTATGGGAAGTATAATTCTAGATATGCCTAAAAAAAATATAGTAGCTCAGGTGGCTTTTGGTGGAGCAGGTATTACTGTTTGGGCTGGAGTAAAGCGGAATGGTAGAACAGAATTGTTTATTACCCGCGACACTGACAGCTTAACGTTATAGAGGCATTGTTTTGGTCCAATAGTTATTCCCTATATGAATGATTATGGAGAAGTATTTGTGGTACTCGACAATGCCCGACCTCATCGGGCCCATATTGTTGACCAGATTTTGGAAGAAAACCACGTGCATAGGATGGATTGGCCTGCAAAATCACCCGATCTAAATCTGATACAGAACGTTTGGTCTTACTTAAATTTTTGGTAGTCAAGGCCCAATTCACCTGAGACTAGAGAATCTGACTCAAACCATTGAGGAGGAATGGAAAAACGTGCCACAAAATTACACCAATAACCTAGTCTTAAGTATGCCAAACAGATGCCAGGAAGTTTATAATAGCAGAGGAGGGCCAAGTCCATATTAAACTACCTCGTCAGGACATGAATTAAATTTCCAGAAACGTCCCGCAAACCGTATTTTGATATTCTATATTATTCAGAAGATATATCCATCCAAAATTACATTAAAATTTTGAAATATTCCAACCTATTGGCCAACAGTGTATAAATAGTTAAAAAGCTACTCTGATCTGATATTAAATTTAGTTTCTGTTATTATAATATGTCTTTTGTCCTAAAATTCTTATAAGACTGTGCTGTGGTTTTGCAATGAAAATAATGTGACTTTAACAATAAAAATGTATATTTTTATTTGCAGAATCACAACACAGGCTGTGAAAAAAGGATTTGTGAAAAAACATTATAATCATTACTGTAATAATAGCTGAAACTAATTTGGTTATCAGATCTTATGTAGCTTTTTAATTACTCATAGTTAACCAAAATAAATGCATCTATTTGGCTCTCACTCTGCAAAATCGCGACCCTATATCCAACAAACTTAGTGACCAGTATGCCGTTTATATCACGAAGCCTCACTAGTACATCATAAACGTTACCCAAGGATATAATTTTCATTTTCATTAGCTAGTAATGAAATGCCTTTATGTGTAATGATACTTACTAGGAAACCATAGCAGAAGTGCAGTACAATTTTATGTACATTGAATTAATAGTGTGGATGCGGACAGAGCCAGCGCTCTAAAGCAGAGGAGAGTGCCCGAGCTTGGCTGGGGTCACGCTGTGAACTCCCTCACAGTGAATGGATTATGGCTGCATATTTTCCTAACAGCATTGTTTACTGCCTCTCTTATTATATTATTTTGCAATTGCAAAAGGTATTATATGTAATAATATATCTTCCATATATGTAGTTGGGCTTATTATGGTGTATGTCTAGTTTCCTTATATTCAATTAGGGGAAAATGTATATTGTATAATGCATTTGTTGCCATTTTGTGACGTAAGTAAAGCTGGATAGTTGCATATTGACATGACATGAGGATAAATTAGTATCCGATAAATCAACGAACTTTTATGAGAGTTTGTGAGAGAAGATACGTGAGACGGCTCGCGTTTATATCTTCGCTAGCCCAGTGGGTTTAGTAAAAAAAAGCTTACCTTGCGAAAACTCCCGACATCTATTTTATTGCTCACTGGGAAGTAGGTAGTCTAAATTGTCTAAATTCAAAATGGCTACCAAATTCCGCCGATGCGTTAGCCGCCACCTTGAATTTGACGTCGAATTGCCTTTGCTCAATACCTCGGCCATTTTCAACTTTTCATCAAAAATTACCAACTTAAGTAGTTGTAAATTTAATTCTCTAACAACTTTTGTGCTTACAATTTTTATGGTGCGATCGATATTTTTCAAATTAAGCGGAAAAAAAGTGTTAATTACATTTCCAACAATTTTCATTCCTACGATTTTTTCTCTATAATCAATATTTAAGGCCCTACGATTGCGATAAAGGCACATAGCAA
The DNA here is from genome assembly GCA_964058915.1 of Tetropium fuscum. Taxonomy (NCBI): domain Eukaryota; kingdom Metazoa; phylum Arthropoda; class Insecta; order Coleoptera; family Cerambycidae; genus Tetropium; species Tetropium fuscum. Next base: position 4,899 of record CAXKVY010013821.1, on the reverse strand, counting down.
CGCAAAAATTGTATCTTGCGAACTACCACAGGGGAAGAGTTCCAGGCGCGGTGTTTTTAGGTGGTAGTGGATTAGCCCCAGTAGGCCTAATCCACGTTTTATCGCTTGCAAGTCCGTTGTGGTTCTGCCTCTTCTTCCTTATAAGAGTTTGAAGCTGGATTTTTCTAGTAGGCGTTAAGAATCCAGGCAATGTGTTTTTATCTTTTTTTCCCTATAGGCTTCAGATGGCCAGACCTTTTCTTTCAAGATGTCGTTGTCGGAACTACTTAACTCTTTTCTTTCGACGATGGTCCAGCCAAGTGAACATCGTCGGTTTCCTCTTCACAGATCCCCTGACATTCAATGGTGATGTTCGATGTTGATTGGGCCGGATTCTTAATGATGCCAACATCGTCGTCATCATCGTCGTCGTCGTCGTCATAAAGTAGCTCCTGAAGTTCGGCAATATCGTCCCATATCTCACCACTGCAACTTTAGCATATAACTGAATATTTTAGTCCTGCTTTACGACACCTGCACATTGTGCCGCAATTTGTCTTGCATTTGCGAGAAATCGTTTTAAGTAACGATTAGGGTGCGAGTAACCCACGAGATCCGTTCTAACACTAGACGCTAATCAGCGTCTAGGGTACCCTGGTCGCTTGAGTCCCGTTAGGCTTGCCTAAAGCCTAAAATGAAAGCTAACAAAATGTGCCACAAGATGACTATTTTTGCGTTATATCGCATAATTTCCGAGATATCAATGGTCAAAACTAACTCTGAAGAAAATATTGCCTGACCTTTTTGTTACATTGATTAGCTAAGTCGTCAGCCCTTCGTCCTACGAAAAATTTTTAGCAGGGTGTCGGGGGGCACGTAGAATGTACTTTGTAATGATGTGAAAATTATTTCCACCTTATTATGTTAATTTCATGATATTTCCTTAATTATTAATTTCCTTAAACCATATATTATAATTTTATAATAAATAAGGGCCGCAAAAATCCTCCCTTTCTGTCTAGGTACGGACTAGTATTAAATGATGCATTCAGCTCTGATTATGGTCAAGCCAAAAAACAACTCCGTTCGGGAAAGCGCGCCCCGTAAATAATTTTCCGGTATCAGGAAACCCTCAAAGTATGGGCTTTAGGTATAAATCACGTAACCGCCAGAGCAGCGCACACGAGAAAACTAACTCATAGCATTCTCATAGGAAGCAGATTCATGTAGAAAAGGAAAAGATCGCCAAAACGGGCCTTTAAAAGTATAACTGCTAGCCATTAACGGTAACAAATGATCTAGAGTTGGATCGTATAAATTCGGATTTTAGAATACAAATATTTAGTTCATCTGCCGCTTGCAAGAGCGCTAATAGGGCAGCGGTAGAGCATGTGCCTACTATTCAAAAGTAGTGAGTTCGGATCCAGGAATTTTTTACAATTTTTTTCATATTTTTACTTAATCACCTACACTTAGAAATTCGTATACTTACATGGCATCATAAGATTTGACAAGGAGAACCAGTTTTATCTCATGTATTTTTGTCAGAGGGGTTGACGACTATAAGAAAAATACGTGTACATGGCATGGAGTGTGCCCAAAACCAACTGGTCCTCCAGTTGATGACCTTATTTAACTCCTAGCTAGTTCAAACAAAGTCCCAAAGTCAGAAATTGTGTTCCTTCCATTTCCCTCTACACCCATCTCTTGAGAATTAAACATATAATTATAATAAAATACATCGAAATTCATAAATATTGCCATGCAAATACCACCAACATGTAGTCAACGAGATTAAAATGCGTTGTTAGCCTCGAAGAACGTATCTCATACAGCCAGGGAGGTTCAAAATGAAGGTAGAATGATATCAAGGCCAAAATATAAAATATAATCAAGATATATACAAAGTAACACTGTTCCAGAGAAGTTCTCATATAATTCTAAAGAGAATTAGTTACTGTCCCATTGATGTAAGTAATTGTTAGCTATTCCATCCACAACGAGGGTGTCGGAGTTTTGTACGAGAGGTGCTGCATTACTGTATTCCATTGCCAGAGGGTCAACAAGTGTGGTGTTTATTTTGTTCGTGAGTGTGAGTGACCTCAAAGGTTGTAAGGATTAACATATTAGGACAAGGTAATAACCAAAATACATTATTGATATCTTTTCTCGTTGCAAATTTTGCACAATATTTTTTTGTTCGCCTAGGATTTTATATCCCATGTAAATTTGTAGTTAGTTATATAGCTCAGAAAATTTTTCATTGCAAGTGTTATTGTAAAACACTCATATAATCACATAATTTCATAATAAAAATTACTATCATTTTAAAATTCAATATATTCTTTCCTAATAACTTGGGAACTCTAGGCAAAATCAATGACAGAGAAAAATATTATTATCGAAAACTAAAGAAGTAACATTTGAGACAAGAGGGATGTGGAGACAAGATAATATGGAGGGATTGACTGACTGCACACGTGTTACACGCTTTACACCGGTAGGTAACACCGGAAAGAGTGGAAAGGAATAAATACAAGCAAATGCAAATCTGAATATTTTCCAACCTCGTTTTATTCAAGTAGTAAAGGTAAAATTAGTAAAAAGTTGCAATTTCTTAGTAATTGATGTAGTGTCAAAATATTTCAAATAATATTTATTATTAACATTATTATTTTTAATATTTAATATTTTTAATATATTTTAACCTTAGGAAATATCTGGTTGGATAGATTTTAAGTTTAGCTTAAGATTTTCAACCTCTGTAAACTGACGTCGTCTGAGGAAGAGATTGTGAAGGTTCGTTAGCGTAACAGCAGCCCACTTGGTGAGACGTCAGTAGAAACGTGCATTTATTCACACATTTTTTGACCTTGGTATAGCTTTAACACAACAAGTAAAAAATGTGTATAATAAAAACCGAATCAGATTTAAATTAAGGATCTGTTGATTGTAGGTATATAAAAACCTGGAACAAAATCTAAACAAATAAATCTTTCTAAGACACTATCACACTTATAAAACATACCAGGTGATTAATTATTTATTAATACTAAAAGTTAGTTGACCCGTCTAAATATTAAAAAAGAGGCGTGAGAGAAGCGTTTTCTCTGGTGAACACCCACATCTCGACCAAAAAGATTTTATTTTCTCAAGCGAGTTCTGGTGAGTTCTTGGTGTGGGTTAGCCGCGAAGGAGGAAGCTTTTGCTTTCCGTGTTTAATAGATGTTGGAATCGATTTATTATACTTGTTTGCACGAGGCAGTAAATTCCATGCCGGCCTTTGTTAAATTATTACGCAGATTCAACTTTGAAGAGCGTGTAAGAACTCTACAATCGCTGATAGAAGATATTTCTAGGCAGATGTCATAACCAGAAAGCAAAACGAGGAAATAAAGCACTAAAAACTGCTTAACTTCCAATTTTTTTAGCAGTTACTACGAGTAGACGGATCTTAATGCGGTTTTGTGCGTTCGATTCGTGAGAGCGCCTACAAACTTTAAACTCGAATATCATGACGGGGTTGCTCAACACGAATATCATGACGGCAACAACGGTCTCCGAAGTACCTGGTGCCCTGGGTGGACAGTAGGACCGTCCTCTTCTGGAATTATCTTGAGTATTACATCATTTTTACGTGAATTTAAATGTATTATTTTTAATTATTGAAGTGAAAACTTCTTTAGACGCGCTCGGCCCTTCTATTTTTGTGGGTGTTCGGATACGCTCGGCTATGTAACGCTCCTTTCTGATAAAGTAGGCTCGAGTCGACTAAGTGAGAGAGGAGAAGTGAGAGAGGATGAGAGAGTTTGTGGGTATTGAATGAGACTGAGCCGTCACGTTCGTCTATGTAACGCTCAGTCGAGTAAAGTCTACTCGTTGACTAGGGGAGAGAGATAAACTTGAATCTAAAGTATTTAGAGCATATTTTAGCTTCCATAGGCCTATTGTTTCATTCTTAGAATATAATATAATAGAATAGAATAGAAGTCCAATCAGAGGAAAATGCCACAATATAATTCACAAATATTATTGTTTATTTTATAACTAATATTACTTCATGGGTACAGAGATAAGAATAAATAATTTTATAATACCTATTAAGGCTTTTTTTTAAAATAATAATACCTGTTAAGGGAGAAATATATATTTATTGTTTCTAAGTAAAAGAAAATACAATACAATCAGAAATAAGAATCAGAAAACAATATATCAGGAGGTTCCTTCCATCTGCTCGGGTTACCGTCCAATTGTGTTCCTCTCTGTATCGAATTGAATTGAATTGGATTGAATCGAATCGACTGCCGAAGTGATGGCCCGTCGCAGTACTTGCTAACTATGAGTAGGTATTTTGGAGCGACATATAGTGGGGCCGCATCTACCGCCGTTGTCTGAAGCATATGTGTCACGGGCATGATACTAAGACTACAAGATATGCTAACGCGCATGCGATCCCCTATCTCTCTCCCTCTGCTGACGTCATTCCGTGACAAATTTCAAATAATCAAATTTGATACATCTTTAAAATACATTATTTTAAAGTTTAAATACATTATTTTATAAGTTTAAATACGTTATTTTAATTATTTTGGTCATTTGTGATTGTTATAAACAGTGGTTTACTGTGCAATGGTTGTACCAGTAACAATAATAAAAATAGTAAAAATTCTTCCAGTACATATCGATACTTTAGTTTACAACTGCAGCAGAGATTTATAAATTATGGGTGCAAAAGTGCTACCAAATGCATCATTTTAATATTAAAAATGCTAGAATATGTTGCATTTTTTCTGATTATGATTTTCATGCTAAAGAAAAGTTATTGCAATTGCCCAAAAATAAGTGGAAGTTGAAAGATAATGCTGTACCTTCATGTCCTTGCCTTTTACTTTTTTCTTTAACTATGGATGACATAATTAC